>LUCW03001460.1:27500-30000 GCA_001586965.3 Sphaeroforma sirkka | reverse complement strand
TGGGTATTCTGACCGGTGGTGGTACACGTGCATTGGGTGGTGGCTTCTTATCGTTTCCCATGGCAACGTCTAATCCGGGAGAAATCACGTACTCACCCACCAGAGCGAATACAAAGCTGGGTTGACAATATGTTGTAGACAGGAATTGGGAAAGAGTTGTATAATTGTAGGTGTTAATGCTTAATGGAGAAGTGCGCCGAATACAACTATGGAGATAGCAAATAAGCACCTACCATGGTACACTCACTAAGGTACACCTACCATGATACACTCACTAAGGTACACCTACCATGGTACACTCACTAAGGTACATCTACCATGGTACACTCACTAAGGAACACCGACCATGGTACACTCAATAAGGTACACCTACCATGGTACACTCAATAAGGTACACCTACCATGGTACACTCAATAATGTACACCTACCAAGGTACACTCACTATGGTTTTACCACACAGCAATGGGTAAGTAGGAGATCACACGCTTTCTCACTAGAGCGAACACAAATGTATACAGATATTAATGCGTAGACAGCAGGTATGAGCTTAAATGAACGACAAAATAATGTGGATATACACAGAAGAGAGAAAGTTCACAGCCACTAGAGTGAACACAGAAAATGTTGGTGGTACTGTGTAGGTAGGTAGCAGGTAAGAGGTTAAACGAACGACAGACATGTGACTATACACAGGAGAGAGAAAGGACACAGCCACTAGAGTGAACACAGAAAATGTTGGTGGTACTGTGTAGGTAAGTAGCAGGTAAGAACAAAATAAGGAAGGCGGGTTAAGCAGAAGAGTTCGACGAACACTTCGAAACCGGAATAGAAAACACACCCATACACTAAAGTGAAACACAATCTACACACAAGAAAAACATGACAGATACGATATAAACGTCTATGATATCTCTGGAAGGACAAGACAACACACCCATCCACTAAAAGTGAAACACAATCTACACACAAGAAAAAACACATGACAGATACGATATAAACGTCTATGATATCTCTGGAAGGACAAGACAACACACCCATCCACTAAAGTGAAACACAATCTACACACAAGAAAAACATGACAGATACGATATAAACGTCTATGATATCTCTGGAAGGACAAGACAACACACCCATCCACTAAAGTGAAACACAATCTACACACAAGAAAAACATGACAGATACGATATAAAATGTCTATGATATCTCTGGAAGTATTTGAAGTATGATTCAAAATACATGGCAGTGAATACATCCGAACTTTAAAAAATAAAATAAAAATGCCAATACTAGTTCAATAAAGCTATATTCGTTCACTTACGCATATCGAAGCTGTGGCAGTACCTACAGACACTATATATCAAATACACTAACTGTGTAGTTGTAGATTTACGTTTCCTTTCTGTACGAGAAGAGTTAACATTTTCACATCATTGGCCATCTGAGTGTGTGAGCGGGGAGTGGTAGCGCGTACTGTGATAAGCAGTTCATTCTTGAGATACATACACTGTCAAGTTTTCCAAACATAGCTAGAAGGAGAAAATATCACATAAGATATGGTATATATATATATATATACACATATATATATATAATTATTGTGATTCTGGTGGTCTACTGGCAATGGTCAAAATGTTCAATAGCAACTTAATCTACAGCCAGTGGTTCACAACAGTCTCAGAATCGAAGGGAACCATGGGCTTTCCAGTAATAGCACATGCTTACTTTAACATGTATATAGTACATATACTGTCACCACTAATAGCATATGTATAAGTTAACATATTCATAGAACTTGCACCATTCCCACTACGAGCACAAATGTACGTTAACATATTCATAGTACCTACACTATTCTCACTAATAGTATGTCTATACTTTAACATATTTATAGAGCTTACACGATTATCACTAATAGCATATGTGTACCTTACACATTCATAGAACTTACACCATTCCTACTATTAGCACAACTGTATGATAACATAATAATAGTACTTACACTATTCTCACTAATAGTATATCTATACTTAACACATTTATAGAGCATAAGCGATTATCACTAATAGTATATGTGTACCTTATACATTCATATAACTTACACCATTCCTACTATTAGCACAAGTGTACGTTAACATATTGATAGTACTTATACTATTCTCGCTAACAGTATATCTATATTTTAATATAGTTATAGAGCTTACACAATTATCACTAATAGCATATGTGTACCTTATACATTCATAGAACTTACACCATTCCTACTATTAGCACAAGTGTACGTTAACATATTGATAGTACTTATACTATTCTCGCTAATAGTATATCTATACTTTAATGTAGTTATAGAGCTTACACGATTCCCACTAATAGCATATGTGTACTTTACATATTCATAGAACTTACACCATTCCTACTATTAGCACAACTGTACGATAACATATTGATAGTACTTACATTATTCTCACTAATAGTATATCTATACTTTAACACATTTATAGA
>LUCW03001460.1:0-22500 GCA_001586965.3 Sphaeroforma sirkka | reverse complement strand
ATAACGGTACGTATTTATTTTAACGGTACATGTCTATAATAACGGTACGTGTTTATATTAACGGTACGTGTTTATATTAAAGGTACGTGTCTATATTAACGGTACGTGTTTATAATAACGTGTTTATATTAACGGTACGTGTCAATAATAAGGGTACGTGTTCATATTAACGGTACGTGTTTATAATAACGGTACGTGTTTATATTAACGGTACGTGTCTATATATTAACGTTACGTGTATATAAAAAACGGTACGTGCGTTTTTGTAAGAACGGTACGTGTTTATAATAAGGGTACGTGTTTATATTAACGGTACGTGTCTATATTAACGTTACGTGTATATAAAAACGGTACGTGTTTGTAAGAACGGTACGTGTTTATAATAAGGGTACGTGTTCATATTAACGGTACGTGTTTATAATAACGGTACGTGTTTATATTAACGGTACGTGTCTATATTAACGGTACGTGTATATAAAAACGGTACGTGTTTGTAAGAACGGTACGTGTTTATAATAACGATATGTGTTTATAATAACAGTGCGTATTTATAATAACGGTACGTATTTATAATACCGGTACATGTTTATAATAACAATACGTGTTCCTCACACGTCTTCTTCACCCCCTTCCCTCACAGCCCATGCGGTGGATGCTGCGTGTGTTGGCGTGGCAGCCGTACATGATGCGATGGTCACGCTTTCGCGTACGCGAAGCTCTGAATACGGTGTACACTCTCAGCATCCTGATTATTCTGCTGTACCACTACTACATGGACTCCTTCCTGTGCTACATCTGGTCTTCGTAAGTGGTGAATTAGTTCAGTATTAGTTGTTGCTTAGGTTTGTATTAGTTGTGAAGCTCTGAATACGGTTCACACTCTCAGCATCCTGATTATTCTGCTATACCACTACTACATGGACTCCTTCCTGTGCTACATCTGGTCCTCGTTAGTGGTGAATTAGTTCTGTATTAGTTGCATTTGTAGTTACATTTGTATGTGAGCCGTAATACAGTTTCAAATTAGTTCTGTATCAGTTGCATCCCAGTGTGTAATAGTCTCCTGAGATTCGTCAACTCTCATTGCCCCGATGCCAGAATCACATTTTCCTGTCCTGTCCTGTCCTCTCCGACTGCATTTGGACTGAGTTTCGGGTCCTTCAGATGTGAGTATGTATCCGCGTTACTACACAGCTGCTGCACGCACTCGTGGCTATGCTACGTGTTGGTTGGGTGCATATCCAAGTACTAATTATTAAACCAATTTGTCTTAAGAAATGCATACTGTCGATAAGGCTATACCAAATTCTGTATGCTCACTTTTTGTCAGATTTGGACATTCGTACGTATCTGTGTTTGTATGTGGATGGTTTCAGGTGACTTGTATTTCGTGTGTAAGTAGGTACTTCCTGTGGCATGTGTGGTTGTGTTGATACATTATTATCATATATCAGTGGATGGTTTTAGGTGACTTGTATTTCGTGTGTAAGTAAGTACTTCCTGTGGTACGTGTGGTTGTGTTCATATATCATAATCATATAGCAGTGGATGGTTTTAAGTGACTTTTATTTCGTGTGTAGGAAAGTACTTCCTGTGGTACGTGTGGTTGTGTTTATATATCATATTCATATTACAATGTATGGTTTTAAGTGACTTGTATTTCGTGTGTAAGTAAGTACTTCCTGTGGTACGTGTGGTTGTGTGCACATATCGTATTCATATATATTCGATATCCCTCACACGTCGTGATTCTACTGCGATATTATAATTGTGCCTTCAGTGTCACTCTCACCAGTTGCGTCGAAAGCACACCCGCGTATCCTAACACGGATCCATTGAGTTTATTTTCTATAAATTTCAAATCTCTAGTCGCGATTACCTTTTCTTTTTTGACGTTACATTATCTGCATAAACCCAAAACCCTAAAATTATCCCAAGGGGCCCTGCATCTACAGATAAACACGCTCATACTAAGTCAAATCTACAAACCATCATAACCCTAAACCCAACATTCCCCTTCAGCCAAGTGGCGTGTCTGGAGTGTCGATACGTCATCCGCTATATCATCCCCAATGCTCTGCATCTGCTGTCGTATCTGTCGGCGTGGTACTACTTCCGCATTCAGCGGTCAGGCTTCGATCAGATAGAAGCTTTGATCCAGACGGTTTTCCTGCAGGTGAGTGTAAGGTAGATATATATATATGTGTGGCTGATTGGGTGGGTGTGTATGTATTTATGTGTTTACGTATGTATGTATTCATTCATTTATTTATGTACACACAAACATATAAATGTGTATATGTATATATATATATATATATATATATATATATATATAAATGTATGTATAATATATATATATATATATGGGCATGCCCCATGCATTCTAAAATGTTAAGATAGACCTGTACCCGTCGCTGCGTTATAGTATACCAATTCACCGATCTGGGTTCAATCACAAAGAATTGTATGTCTTCATTTTCTCCTTCCATTTAATAACAGTCTCATCACAATCTGAGGCATTTCTTATTCCATGCATCTCTCATCTATCGATCTATGACCACTTTCCTAGTTGCCTCGAGCAAGCGGTCTGTACCAGTCTTGGCTGTCAGAGTTGTCTTACTAATCCTGTATAGTTTGATAGAGCTACTGTCCACCTCCTGTTTGGTCTGAGTGTGCTGTTGGCGTATGTGACCGTTGTGTGGTTAATTAGAGTTGTCTTACTAATCCTGTGTAGTTTGATAGAGCTACTGTTCACCTCTTGTTTGGTCTGAGTGTGCTGTTGGCGTATGTGACCGTTGTGTGGTTAATCATTCTTATCGATCGGTCCACTTGCACTGAAACTCACTCACCTACCTGCGCAGATACCTGCACCTTTTTTTAAATTCTTTGTTTCTGCCTTATGATTCTTATTGTAGCAATGGTTTGGTTTTGTTTTTGTTTTAGTTTTGATATATCTAATTTTAACATTGATGTCTAATGTTAACATTGATATGTCTACTTTTAACATTGACATGTCTAATTTTAACATTGGCATGTCTAATTTTAACATTGATATGTCTACTTCTCACATCATCCATTACCATTACTTCGGAATGCAAGGTGTCCAATGGCACAACAATTGGCGCAGACACTTCACAGCACTCAGTCTTCCGCATGCTGCGACGAGACATGTCTTACGCTCTGATGTGGATCATAACCAAAGGCGGTAAGTCTGATCTCAAGATTGGTGTACTATAAACATATATATATAATATATATAAATGTATATATATATATACTCGCCACTACTTCGGATACCATCCGAGATCTTTTACAAAGTTACGTGATTTCTATGTACATCCGTCGAACCTCTGCACTCTCTCATGTATATGTATATATGTATATATGTATATATATATATATATATATATATATACCAACATATAACAACCTATACTTACCCCTACTGCAGCATCGGATACCATCCAAGACATGATTGGAGTGGGTGTACTAGTACCCGCAGGTATGGATCCCGAGAGTGTGGAGGTGTCTCCCAGAACCATGTTGTTGGTTGCGTTGAAGGGGGGTGCAGATGTAGTGGCCAATGCCGTACACGGCATGATCGTGGGTACCTACTGTATGTATTCAGGACTCCTGGGGCTGTATATAGACAATCTGTCGCACAAGATACAACATCGATCGTATATGATCAATCAGATCATACAGGTATGGTGTGTGTATATGTAGCTGTGTTGGTGGGTGTATGGCTTTGTTGGTGGGTGTGTATACGGTTGTATTCGTGTATATGCATGTACATGTATTGGTATGTGTGTGTATAGGTATATCTTTGTATGTATACAATTTCATTGCAGTATGTACCTCATATTGTTTGTAGATAAGCTTAGATTGTAGTGACGAAAACGGTGCATGGCATGATACTTTGGAGCTACTGTGTTTATTGACAACCTATAGCACATGCTACAGCACTGCAATATTTAGGGCAACAGGTGGTAGTGCTATATTATATACACATATATATATGTATGTATGTATGTATGTATGTATGTATGTATATATATATAATTCAGGACATCAGGCGGTAGTGCTATATTATATATATACATATATATATATATATATATATACATATATCTTATTTAAGACATCAGGTGGTATTGGTATGTTATTTATGTACTTGTGACAATATGATTGTTGTACCATTGAGTGTGAAGGTGTGGAGCGGCGAATGTCTGCAGTAGTGTGTGGTATATGTCTCGTAACTCACTGCATACAAGGTTTATTTATGGTTGTTTAAACTTGGTTGGTGCGCAGCTACAATAGCAAACAGAGAATAACTCACGATATACTGGTATCAACGTTTGATGAATATCGGGAGGGCCATAGTTTCTGTCTATGGTGGTGTAATATACATTGCTTCACCCCCGATACACACACACACGCACACACACGCACACAGGAAGTAACTCAGATATACCGGTACCAACGTATGATGAACAACGGATTGGGCATAGTCGTGTCCATGGTGGTGTATCTCATGCTGTTCCGAGGGACAAACGTTTTCTTTGATCTCATGGACGACAGTCGGTCGTATTACTGGAATCGTGCGGGTGATGCTATGGCCCTTACAGGATACGGGGTGAGTGGTACACTCTGGTGTGTGCGTAGGTAAAGAAGCGTGTGTGTGTGTACATATATTAAATGTGTAGTGTGTGTATAGACGTATATGCTATGTGAAGTGTGTGTAGATACGGATATGATATGTGTAGTGTGTATATATACACGTATATGATATATGTATTGTGTATATATACGAATATGATATGTGTAGTGTATATATATACGTACATGATATGTATTATGTCTATATATACATATGTGATATTTGTAGTGTGTGCATATACGTATATGCTATTTGTAATGCATGTATGTGTGCTGTTGTTAGCACAAGTTACTTATATCTTTGGTGAACAACATATGTTCCTACTAATGGCATGAGACGTGAAAGGCCATTGCCGTCACATCAGTAGGTCAATGTTATGTTCTGGTATATAAGATCATCTACATTTGTGTGTGTATATATTATGTTTATGTGTATACATTTATATTATTTGTATGTATATGTGTATAAATGTATATTATGTGTATGTGTATATATGTATATTAAGTGTATGTGTATACATTTATATTTGGTGTATGTGTATATATGTATATTATGTGTATGTGTATGCAATTATATTTTGTGTGTGTGTATATGAATATGATGTGCATGTGCATATATGTATATTTGTGTAAGTGTGTATATTTATTATATATGTATATTATGTGTGTGTGTATACATTTATATTACAGTGTATGTTTATCTATTCAGTGTCTCTTGCATACAATGTGTGTGTTTGTATCTATATCTAAAACAAATTGTTCTTTCTATTTAATTTTCGACATACAGTCCTGTCACTTCATTTATGCCGTAGGTGCAATGGCACTCCAAAAACATGAGGTGACTTCTATGCTGTGATCTATGTACATAAGTATGCCTACTCTCCTTGCGCGCACATTAATCTTATCTGCCGGAACATATCTACATACATGTGCACACACATCTGAAAAGAGTGTGTATGTATGTGTATACATATCTGAAACGAATGTGTATGTATGTACACACACATCTGAAAAGAGTGTGTATGTATGTACACACACATCTGGAAAGAGTGTGTATGTATGTACACACACATCTGAAAAGAGTGTGTACCTGTATTTATACGCATCTGCTTCATATTCACGCCACACACACACCTGCATCGATACAATTACAACCACCTGGGTGGAAACTGCGTGTGTAGGCCACTCTCATGTTTTGTGTGTTTACTTTCAGGCGATGGTTGTCATGGCATTGGTGCGTGCAGCACGCTACACTCGCAAGTGTCATAAACTGCAGAAGATGACCGTCGCACTGCATGCAGGTGGTTATAGGGACGCCACCAGTCGTGAACTGGACTCTCTCAAGTATGTACTGGATGTAAGCAAGCTCATGTATACACATGCTAATGTGTATGTTATATATATATATATATATATATATATATGTATATGTGTGTGTGTGTGTGTGTATGTGTGTGTGTGTTTTGTGTTTGTGTGTGTGTGTGTGTGTGTGTGCGTGCGTGTGCGTGTGTGTTTGTGTGTTTGTGGCAGTGTATGTGTATGTGTGTGTGTGTATGTGTGTGTGTGTGTGTGTGTGTGTGTGTGTGTGTGTGTGTGTACGTATGTATGTAGTTATATTTGTATATGTATGTATGTATGATTATATATATATGTGTGTGTGTGTGTGTGTGTGTGTGTGTGTGTGTGCATGTGTGTGTGTATAAAAATATACGCTGGCATTGTAAATTCTGAACGTTCATCCCTAAATGTGGGTTTGAAAGCATTTTGAGCTTAGAGTTATAGATAGTTGTAGCAGTTTACGCTGCATTCGCTAAGACTAGAGTCAACGAACAGTTATTGTTACTTGCACACTACTTTCCTTCTTTTTATAGTCAGCTGTTTGTTGGATGTTATTGAACAGCGGGTACACGTATGGTACATCGTGTGTATTCAATTCTGATTGTAAACTTGCCTATAAGCATATTATATATATATATATATATATATATATATATATATATATATATATATATATATATATATATATATATATATATATATATATATATATGTATATATAATATATATATGTATATGTATATGTATATGTATATGTATATGTATATGTATATATATGTATATGTATATACGTATATATATATATATATATATATATATATATATATATATGTATATATATATTTATATATATTTATATTATATATATATATATATATATATATAAATATAATATGGCATATGTATATATATATATATATATATATATATATATATATATATATATATATATAATATATATTACATTCAAATCAATCATTCCAACACTCACCGTATTCTCACCAATTGTGTGCCCACAAACTGTACAGTTTGTTTGTAGGTAGCTGTCCGCTGGGGGCTCGGCTGTTCTCCACGCCCATCACACTGAGCTTTGTAAGTATGCTGACACAGAATGCGTCTATGACATACATTCGTATCTTACCTGTAGACCCATTGTATATCCACCGTCTTGTGTGTATGACATACGATAGTATATCAGACAGGCGTGTGATCGGTGTGTTTGGTTCTCGCTCATTGAGTGTATATCGTATACATGTACATCCTTTGTGTGGTTACAGACTTGCGTGTGTGACATGCACTACTTTATAAGATGAGCGTGTGATTTTTTTTTAATTGTATTTCGCCCATTGAGTGTATCTCATGCATAAGCATATCGGATGTACAATCTTTGTGTATCTACAGACTTTATGTCCAGAACGAACATTGGTATATAATCATTATTTATGTGTACAGTTTATATGTGCATAACAGAAACTGGTATATACTCTTTGTGTGTACAGTTATACGTGCATAACAAACACTGGTATATATTCTTTTTATTTATGTGTACATTTATATGTGCACAACAAACACTGGTATATAATCTATATGTGTACAGTTTATATGTGCATAATAAACACTGGTATATACTCTATATGTGTACAGTTTATATGTGCATAACAAACACTGGTATATAGTCTTTGTGTGTACAGTTTATATGTGCATAACAAACACTGGTATATACTCTTTGTGTGTACAGTTATATGTGCATAACAAACACTGGTATATATTCTTTATTTATGTGTACATTTATATGTGCACAACAAACACTGGTATATAATCTATATGTGTACAGTTCATATGTGCATAACAAACACTGGTATATACTCTATATGTGTACAGTTTACATGTGCATAACAAACACTGGTATATACTCTTTGTGTGTACAGTTTATATGTGTATAACAAACACTGGTATATACTCTTTGTGTGCACAATTGATATGTGCATAACAAACACTGGTATATACTATTTGTGTGTACAATTTATATGTGATAACAAACACTGGTATATACTCTTTGTGTGTACAGTTTATATTTGCATAGCAAACACTGGTATATAATCTTTGTGTGTACAGTTCATATGTGCATAGCAAACACGGGTATATACTCTTTGTGTGTACAGTTTGTATGTGCATAACAAACACTGGTATATACTCTTTGTGTGTACAGTTTTCGCAGACGGTTTGCCCTGTAGGATTAACAAATGTGCGTGTAAGTGTGTTAGGGATATCTCTTGTGTAAATTTATCTGTTATCTACTGTGACAATTGAGTGTGGTCCTCCCAAATGTGTCATAACACTAAGCTACATTTGTGATCCGGTTCAAAATATATGCGTGTAATTGCGTGTATGACATCTCTGGTGTATTTGTAGCAGTATCTATGGTGACAATTAGGCGTGATACATCCGACCATTTTGTGACACTTTCGAAATATGTGATTTAGTTTGGACGACGATTGTCGCGTACGCTCGTAGAAAGGTCGTATGTGACTTTTGTTTTAAATTTTAGGGTGTAAGGGTTTGCATATATGTAATGTGTCTTATCTTTATAATGATTTTGTATGTTATACGTGCGTATATCTTACCGCGTCGGGTCTAATCAGCATCATTGCGCCAGCAAGCCCATCTCATTTCAATATATATATGGTACACGTGCATATATATATATATATATAGTAGAAATATAGACTCATCGTCAATCTCCCCCTTTCCTAAAAAACAGATAGCAAAAGTGGCATTCATGTCAATTGTCATGATGATGGTGTTTGGACAGCTGGGATATCTGAACATACGTATTTCGTCACGTGTGATAATACCACCCGCCCCTCCCGGTACATGTAGTCACGACCAAGAGCCGTATATCGTACGACCGGGAGTATTCCCCTACCCTTTTAGAGAGATAGCGAATTATACCAATAGTTAAAATTCTGCTGCGATTGTATTGCTGTGTCATATTGTTCTGATCACAACAACAGATGTTGCAATATGCAAGCAAATGCATATTGCATTGTTAATGTCCAATTTTAAGATGCTCGACATTGTTGATATTGCAGCCATCTGACGCTTATTGAAGTGTTTAATCAAATTTCGAGTGTACACTATAAAATAGGTGTGCATACTTCGAATGTACACTATGAAGAGGCGTGCAAACTTCGAGTTTGCACTACAAAGTGGCGTGCAAACTTGTGACACCTGTCGACGCTGTGATATGTTAGAAGCCTGGGATACAACAAAATATCAGTAAAATTTTATTTACTTTCTGCCCCATAACAGATTTTTACTGTAAGTGAAGCCTGTGTACTACTAATTATTGTAAATAGCTAGTATTACATACGCTTCACGTATAATCCGTATTATCGATCAAATTTTTTATTGTGAATGAATCATATATATTTACACTTCAAGACTACAGTTGTTTGAGTGTGTATACAGTGTAGTGCCAACTGTATTAACCTGAACTGTATACACTCATACTGACTGTGGTATGGTCCAGATATGTTCTCAGTCGTACGTAGTAGATAGTAGGTAGTGTGTGTCCTATCCTTAAATTGAGCTGTATACACTCATACTGACTGTGGTATGGTCCAGATATGTTCTCAGTCGTACGTAGTAGATAGTAGGTAGTGTGTGTCCTATCCTTAAACTGAGCTCATACTGACTGTGGTATGGTCCAGTTGTGTTCTTGGTCGTACGTAGTAAATAATAGTAGGTAGTGTGTGTCCTATCCTTAAATTGAGCTGTATACACTCATACTGACTGTGGTATGGTCCAAATATGTTCTTAGTCGTACGTAGTAGATAGTAGGTAGTGTGTGTCCTATCCTTAAACTGAGCTCATACTGGCTGTGGTATGGTCCAGGTGTGTTCTCGGTCGTACGTAGTAGGTAGTAGGGAATGTGTATCTTACCCCTTTCTATACGTAGTATGTGCCCCGCCCCTTCCTATAGGTAGTGTATCCTCTGCGCCTGTATATATGTGGTGTGTTCCTATACCTTGAGATAAGTAGCCATTGAACAACCGCCGATGTCACAATGTAACTAATTCGGAATAGGATGAGAATGAAAACGTTGTCCTCGTGGCTAGTACTATTCATGTAACCAGCTGTAGCAACTTGCAACTAACAGTATCTGTAGTATAACTACAACTAACTATATAATCGTACTGGACTGTGACTTGTTGTTAAATATATATGTAATTAACTTGAATATATGTGACTAGTACTATTCATGTAACCAGCTGTAGCAACTTACAACTAACTGTATCTGTAGTATAACTACAACTAACTATATAATCATACTGGACTGTGACTTGTTGTTAAATATATATGTTTTTTGACTTGAGTATATTTGCAACTAGATTTATACAGCTGTTGATATATTTACTTGTAGCGATCTTTATATAGTTGCAATTGACGGCAATGGAAATACCTGTATGTATCTGTAACATACTGTAACAACCTGTTAAATGTAACTGTAACTAAATGTATACAGATGTAGCTAAATATATATAACTGTAATTAACTTTATATAACTGTAACTAGTGGTACACTAACTGTACACCTGGGCAGAAATACAGCAAGTTAGATTCTTAAGAGTACGGCAAAATTGTTAAGAGCACTCATTCGACCATTGTGAACAATTGCGGAATGCATGTCTCATAGATTCAACAGAACACTCACCACAAGAATCAAAACTCGATCCTGCAACACCCTCTTTAGCTTACACAACTTTTATCAGTGTCATGATATATCTGAATAGCCCAAAAAAATATATACTGTATACTGCGGTGAAGATTTTCAATTTCAGGTCAGATAACTATTAAAAGTTGAGCAGGGTACAGTTCTATAAGAGTTGTGTACATCATACAGGTGACTATCTGGGTGGTAGGTCTGGTAATATATGTTTTAAAGTTTACACGGTTTGACTGAAGAGTACAAATGGTTTCTAATTGCGCTTGCTCACATACAGCTTATATTTGTCGGTTCGCCGGCAAGGGTAGCTATATCACCCTCGATTCTCAGATTTGTATAGAGTGAGAATGAAGTGCATTGTATTTTTGCATAAATTATCGAACCTATCAAACATACACTATATCACTGCTAACAGTACTTATGCTACTAAACAGTATTAGTGGCCCTATTATCACATACAAACCGTGCTGCCTCAAGCTTTCTAAGACGGTCTACTGAGCCTATACAACAAAAAAAGGTTAAATTTAGTGGAACTGGATGCGGTCGGCAACCTCGAATCTGTAAAATGATATTAAATAAGAATGCTGATCATTAGTCCTCGGATTTTACTTCTTTTAGTCAGTTAGCTGCTGAACCCATTCTGTGAAGTCCAGCTTAAATATGTACTTGACAAGAGTGTTTCAATATCCAGTCAAGGCACACAAGCTGTACACTTAACTATCGATCCAGTATACTACGGCTAACAATTCACATATCTAGACAAGGATGTAGTAAATAGATTTTTCTGAAAAAGCTGTCGTACGAGAAATCGAACGAAAAATATGAACACATCAAGGCCCAATATATTTTCCATACTTTATAGCCAATGGTGGTAATATATACTTCAAAGTTATAAGAACAAGAGATATTTAAAAATGGTTTTCTCCTTATTTTTCAAGTAAAAGACGAAGAAAATCATCATTCAAGTCCAATGCCCGTTCTTTTCGCAGAAACATATGTCGCACGCAATATATTGTAAAACCTTTACATAAGACAATACTAGATTAGACATCAATATCTTTATTTAAAAACAATATATAACTTAACTTCAGGACCTGCTATGATACCATAGCCCCCCGCCAGCTCTAAGCCATCGAATATAGTTCTAGCCGGTACTATCGTGGAGAGAGATTGAGAAAGAAAGCAGTTGCGGTGTAAAAAACCTAAGGTAATAAGGTATGTAATACTTATAATACTTATAATGTTTTAAAATACCATAGTATGCAGAACTCATCACATGTGTGAGTCTACCAGTGTTCGCTTGGTATTCCCAGTTCCACCCGTTTGTTGGTGTACACGCTTAGGTACCATCGATTTTGGAAGTTAGTCTCTATAAAGAAAGAGAAGACCAGAACTCCAGACCAGGATGAAAGTGCATAGCAATCGTATATGCTTGAGGAAGAGCTTGTCTTTATCTTCCTGATTTTTTATGAAGGCGTTTACTCCATTTCTTGTTGATACTTTTTAAATAATCAGGATTTCCAAATTCCAAAAATCTCTTTGTCTTGAAACAATGTTTTTAATAGGCAATTCAGTTATCGAATTCTATACCTATTATCTTCTTGAACTCATGTTGTGCAAAGGGTGTAGTATTGTCATATATTCGACAGAGTATTACCCATTGTGATATTCGATCTTCCTAAACGTGCGCAGTATAGCGTAATACTCCTCATTGGTGAACACGGGGTACATGTGGCCGGATGTCCAGTAGAGTGCACATGCCACATAGCGGTAGTTCTTGTGGCCACTCCGTTTGGAGATGGTCCGTACGTTGTTGACCGTAGCCACGTGTTCGTCGGGATGGCAGGCCAGGTAATTAAAGTAGCTCTCTGGCAGATCATTGACGGAGTACGTTACCCCGGTAACGACTCTTAGCAACCGTTTAAAGTGCACGATACCCCTTATCTCGACCCATGACACCGTCAAAAATATTCGTGACCCAGAACCAGCTACAGAACCCAGTTCAGCAGCTGACACGGCTCACGCGGGAAGTAGAGCAGCTGAAGTCACAGGTGGTCCAACAGACTGCAGTGACCCAATGAGAGACTACAGGTCTCAGACCAGATTTTACAGCAAGAAACCATCTTTGATTTATGGAAGTCATCCAGAGCCAGCTCACTCCCGAGAGCTAATCAAGTTGCTCGAATTACTCTCAAGAGTTGAGTTATCACTTAACCGACTTCCGAGTGCAGATTAAGTTTCTCAATCGATTCCCGAGAGTGGATTAAACCTGTCAACCGCAACATTCTAATAATAGCTGCGGTTCTATGTGAGTCACAACCTATGCGGAAAGGCATCATGTGATCAGCGTGAGATTTAGTTGCAAAGAATTTGAAATAGATAAGCATCGCAGTGTTAAAGTGTCTCACATAAGGTTTCTCATACTGACCATATGAGTTTTTTACCCTGGCAAGCCCAAGCGGTTGAACACTAGCACAAACACCTTAGGTATAAAACCAAAGGTGAGGTCAGAAACAAATATATACATTTGCACTTTATTTGAAGTCTACTACATTGTACTCTAACAACTTATCAGGTCACTCTGATCTCGCGCTATCAATATACCTACTGTGAACTCGAAAGATATTAAGACCACCACTATTCTCGAATCGAAGGTCGACTGGCTTCCTTGGAAAACCCAGACAATTCTATCCGTGAACTGTGAAGGAATCCCAACAATATTGACCGATCTGACCCCGTCTAGAGGCAACCGATGAACACCCAAGGAAATCGCTGAGGCATATCGGATTATCAACTGCACCTTATCTCCACTGCTGCAAACGGAAATCAGTTAATTCATTTATAAGCCGTGGGAAGCTTTTGCCGCACTGAAACGCAAGTTTGAAGCCCTGACCGAAAATGATATCCAGACATTAAAAAAAACTGAACCGCATCACGCAAGAACGGAACGAATCTAACGCCAGCCTTATCAGTCGTCTCAACACGGCATATGTGAAATTCAAAAAACGCCGGAGGTACGAAGTCTATCAACAGCCTATGCGCTATTCTACGGCAAGCTGAGAACGACGAAAATCATACTGTTGTAGAAATACGGCCTCCGGTCAGTCTAAAATATCAAGATCAATTGAGATAATACATTGGTTTTATTTGTATTTTAAATAATTAGTACAAGCTCTTTTTCCAATATTTCCAAAGTGTTCTAAATTCACTTTGATGGCTCCAATAGCCTGAGTATTTGGTATGACTCAACTACTTGGACCTATTTGGAGACATTAGTAGATGTAGGATATTATAAACTAAATTTTATAATCTCCGAACTACTACTTATTGATTTTGGTCCTCCGCCAATCTCCAAAATCCAATAAGTCTTTTTTTTTTAACTTTTCTTCAGATGGAACTTTATTTATATCAGCTAATGTATTAACGTGACTTACGTTATTATGTCTATTTACAAATTAGGCAAGTGGTCATGAACATTTAGTACTTCTAGTGAAAATTATTCAATAAAGAACAGCTAGAGGTACGCCCTGTGTGATCGAGGATATTTAGGCTCTTAACAAGAGGCAGTCCCGATCATTCTTACACAAGCTACCACTGCTAAATCCTAACTGACTAAATTGTATTTTAGTTTAATATAGTTTGAAACCTAGTAATTTCCATCGAAGTTTACATATTTTTTTTTCAGTTATATAGTAGTTACAGTAGTGTACTGCTTCTAGACTGTCTGACATCAATTTACTATCCAGCAATTACTATGGCTAAGTGGGTAATTCTAAAGGCAAGGGAGCCGCTAGCTCTAAGCCTGCTAAGCCTGCCGAGGTTCCTGAGGGTCCCTGTGGAAACACCTAGCCTGTCTGGAGTTGAGCCTGCCGAGGATACTGTTGGGGAAGCAAATTCTGAGGTTGGTACAGAGGATTATTCTGAGGATGACTCTGTCGGATCCTAAAGCCTTGGAAGAAGAGGTATCTACTACCGCGGAAAGGCTCGCCAGCGTCCGTGTATCACCTAGGAGTGAAGCTCAGGACCCCAGCTTGCCCCCTGACCACGTGCCGTCAAATATTGGGGATAAACGTCGAAAGGCTGGAAAATTCGTGGATACGAATGTCGGGGCATTATAACTCCACATCTAAAGGACACTCCAGCACAAATCCGGAGTGAAAAGGAAGTATTGGACCTGTCCGAAAATTTCGGTTTCGCCATCGATGGAGAAGCCATTCCATTCAGCTCAAATCTTGGGGCCGAAGCTGAGGACGCCATAACTCGACAACGAGTGGTTGGATCCTCTCAATCTCGACGCCAATTGAACTGCACTGAAGCGCTCTTGAAGGAGCTAGCGGCAGCAGCAGTTGTGGACCCTCTATCGTGTCCCACTTGGCTGATATTCTTCCCTATACCGAAGAAGAAGAAAAAATTCGGGCCGGGTTTCGAACCCGAGACCTACTGGTTTACCAGCCAGTATGTTTACCACTAAGCCAGTTACCACTGGCGAGAGAGATAATATTTCAAAATTTAATCTCTATAGCTCTGATGCTACCATCGACCATCCTCTTGACAAACCCTAACCCTGTCAGAGGATATGATCGTATGGAACTCGATGAGGCTTACCATCCTCGTAATATCGACCCTCATTTGCCAACTAACCCTGGTAATCACGATTTTGGCAATCGCTACACCAGTACCTCGTTAGAGAGTTCCCTGCTCTAATCCTGAGGATGAGGAAGTGAGAACCAGACATACTGTCTCAGGCTATTACGCTCTGGGTATGCAAGTCCTTGAGGACCGTCTATTGAATGACTCTGACCTTGACGATAGGAAAAGCGGATAACATTCGCCATCTAATCGATAACAAGAGAAAGGAAATAGACACCATCTTGGCACTAGCAGCCCGTAGCACTGAGCATGAGCCTCGTGAACACTTAGAACCAAGCTTTATAAAGCAGCTAGGTAACGCGCAGGCTGAGGTCGATTTCTCTACTAATGAGAGTACAGTGGAGACACTGAAGGCCTTCTTCGACCAACTTGGTAAGGAGTCTGCCAGCCTTAGGGATAAGCAGATGATGAATGCCTTTATTCATTTCTGTGAGCCAGGTGAATGGCGAACTATCTTGAAGGTTTCATGAGCCCAACTGGAAAGCCCTACCCTGGCACCAGTTGCGTGATAATATACTTAACACCTTTTTTTGAAGATGCACGTGACCGTGAACTTCTAGAGTCTCGCAAGTTCTTTGCGAACGATACCACTATTCGAGGTGCTCTAGCTCATATGACACATATGAATACTCGGATGGGTGGTCGTACCTATACTGGCGAATATTTATTAATTTGTCAGATGATGGAGACTCTGGGAGCTAACCTCTTTAAGAAAGTCAATGATGACATCATCGCCTATGGTGATTTGCGATCTATGCCTTGGTCTGTCTTTGAGAAGATAGTACACAAGCATACCAATTCCTCTACTAGAGTACTTAGTACCACGAGCTACACCCAGCCCACTAAGCGAAACGCAGTAGAGACTAATACTGCGCGTAGTACTAAGAAACCTCGCACTACTACTGGAGGGGGTACTGGCTCTACTTCTACCGAACCGAAAGGTGATAAGAAGGTGAGAGCGCCTTGCAAGAAGTGTGGTTACAACCTCACAAAACGTAATGGCAAGTGGAATGGTAGACACGACCTGTTAAGTGTGCACCAGGCAAGCCAGATTTTGACACTATATGAAAGAGTGTGCTACTTGCAAGGGTACTAACGGTTGGCACAAAGAGGATTGCAAGGACTTACCAGACGTCCAAGTTAAGCACCGACAGTACCATATGTGCGCACTAGAGCAAGATTATGAGAAAATGTTCAATAAAATCTATACCAAAGGAGATGAACGTATCTTTCAAACAGTTTTCGTAAATGGAGAAAAAGTTATGGCACTATTTGATCCAGGGGCTGAAGTCTCTGCTATCTCATGCCGAGTAGCCTACGCTACAGATATGGCTGTCCATAACGAAACAACTGATTTAATCTTGGGAAATGGCAAAGTTACTACTTGCGAACAAGCCATTGACTATGCACACATAATGCTGTCAGATAGAAGAGAAGTGAAGACTCACCTAATCGTTACTGACATGTCTCAGAAATACGATTTAATTATAGGTATGACTGATCTTCTCAGTTTAGGTATAACACTCACTGGTCTGCCTAATGGGCTAGACCCTGAATAAAAAAGATCAGTCAGATGATAATATGTTAAAGATACCTAAACCTCCGGAAGGTGAAGCAAAGGATATGATTCCGCACTTCACCGATATAATTATGGACTTAATTATACAAAACAGGAAGATTGCAATAACTGACTGGTGTATGTTTAAGTTCTCTAATGGGTACGTTAGACTTGACTTAACAAACGTCGACTTCTCTAAGTTAAAGTGTCCTTCACATAACTACGTGAGTTGGAGACACAAAGACGTTGTCAAAACCCAAATCGAAGATTGGTTAAAACAGGGTCTAATTGAAATCAATTATGATGCAACCCCAGTTAACTTAGCTCTCTTAGCGGTCGATCAATATAAATCTGATGGAACGTTTAGTAAAAAACAAGAGTAGTACTAGACCTGTCGCCAATCAACAAACTAATTCCGCAACATAGTTTTCCTTACCTAAGATAAGCGAGATACTACGCAAAATGGAGGGTGCGACTATCTTTTCCAAGATAGACTTAAAAGCTGCATTCCATCAACTACAGATATATATGAGCCTCATAGGAAATACTTTTCCTTTACTTGGCAAGGTAAGAAGTACCAGTTTAAAGGTGCACCTGAAGGCTTACACATGTTACCTTCTTTCTTCCAACAAGTTATGATGGAACTATTTGCGGACCTGTCGTATAACGTATCAGTCTATTTAGATGATATAGTTATCTTTACAAAGACAGCACATGAACATGCTAAACTCGTTAAAGAAGTCTTAAAGCGACTTAATCATGCTAAACTTAAGATTAACGAAGACAAGTGTTCTTTGCTAAAGATACTATACACTTACTTGGCTACAAAGTATCTGCAGCAGGGGTAGAAATTGATCCTGGCAAGAAACAGTTTCTGTTGGATTTATCAACACCAATTACTGGAAGAGATGTGAACTCTGTGTGGGTTTGTTAACTTCTTCTCGATTCGGTACCGCATCTTTCTCATTACTTAAAGCCTTCAGTCACCTACGGCTGCACAAAGGACCTTTGGGAAAGCTTTGACCAAAGAATGTGATGATGCATTTAAACTAGTCAAAAGTAAAGTAATGGACGCACCCATCATGCAGTACCCTGTGGATGGTGTCCCATTCCAAGTAGCAACCGACGCTTCAGATCGAGCGGTAGGTGGAGTGCTTTACCAAAACGATAAATGGTAAACCGCGCTACATACAATTCTTTAGCAAGAGTTATAATAAGAGTCAACGGAATTACCCTACCGTTAAACAAGAGCTCCTTGCTATAGTTACTGCGCTAAGACAGTTTAAAGACTACCTTTATGGAAGTTACTTTACTGTCGCCTGTGATCAAAAGTCTTTAACATACTTAAAAGATATGAACCCTGATTCACAGTTGGTGAGCCGCTGGCATGACATTATTGCCAAGTTCGCTTTTAATATAACACACATTCCAGGAATACATAACCATCTTCCTGACATGCTCTCTCGACTTGTGCCCGACTACCAGAAAACAGTCAAAGAGTTATTAGCAACCGATTGGATGCTAAATAAGAAATGGTTTAACCTCGCTCAATCACGATGGGGTCCATTTACTGTTGATATGTTCGCCGCAGAACATAACAAACAGGTTTCTGAATATAGGTCGTTGACTCATCCTAAAGGTGATGCATTTCAGCTTGACTTATCAAAGCATAATGCGTGGCTAACCCACCTTGTCAACTTATCGCACAGTTGTTAAATTATGTTAATATTACTAAATCTACCATTACGCTGTGTTGTCCCTTACGTAACCCGACCCATGGATACGTGATTTAATTAATATGATTCAAGACGAACCTATTTATGTCGACCGTGAAACCGACACGTTCTTGTATCAGGGATCCTATTCTATTAAGAAGACGCCTTGGAAACACACCATTGTTTGTCGCATCGGTCCTGCAGGTACCACTAAGTGGAAACCTCAACCGAATTCTTAGCTAAACTAGAGGAGTTCAAAGAGTTTGAACAAAAGCTCAAGACTCGTACAACACATGCACCCAACAAGATTGTAGTCGAGGTAATGCCGATTGAAACGGCATTAGATCGTAAAAAACATGGAACTAGCTAAGGCCATGGATCAAAGACTCAAAACTCTAAGAGAACCTGAAGCTCGCACTCAACTACTTAAAGCGCTGCTTAAAGAACAGCCAGGAGTTGCGAAACAACTGAAGAAGATACTTCAACAATCCAATGTTGTCAATTATGTATCTCAGGACTCTACCCTCCTGATACTGAGGTTGCCCTTCCAACAGGACTATGGTTCATCCAGCCAGCGTTACGCAGAATCTGACTGACTTAGAGGAGCTCGAAAGTAGAGTTAAAATTATACATAATTTAACGCATCGAGCATATGAGCATACTTATAAAATGGCTATTCGTGCAGGGCTTGATCACCCGGCGCTGAAAGAAACCATACGTGAAGTATACCGACGCTGTACTGATTGTGAAAAGAACCAGATCAAGCGATACGGTTGGGCACCCCTAAAAAAAGTGTGACAGAAGACCAACCGATGCGCCGAGTCATAGTCGATTTGGTTAAACTCCCGCGATCCAAGCATACTGGCGATGTATATATCTGTCATTTCTTATGTGTGGCTTCGGGCTATAACTTGCTTTATGCAATACCGAACAAACGTCCACAAACAGTGGCAGAATTATGCTATCACGTCTTTAATGACTTCGGTTTCCCGAGTACTATGTTCTGATAACGGTAGTGAGTTTTGTACCGACGTAATGGAGGCACTTATACTGTATCAGGCATGACCCATAGGCGTGGTGTTCCTTACAAACCTCAAACGCAGGGGTGCAAATGAGACACGTCATAGAGAACTTAAGAAACTCTTGCGTACCGCACTAGACGACGTTGAGGATATGTGGCCTTATCATTTGAAATGGGTTCAGACTCAAATGAATAACTGCATGAATCCTCAAACTGAACACTCCCGTTTCACTATTTCTTTGGCCGCTATAGTGAATTACAAGCAACGTTTGATAAAACTGCGCCTGAGAAACACGCTACCCCGTGGCTACAAAAAAGATCGAGCATATGCAGAACGTTGTTTACCCCTGTTTACTGAGCACAAGAATCGCGTCCTACTTAAAGCGTATGACCGATGGAATAACACTAAGAACATTGTTCAGTTCAAAGTCGGCGATTACGTTAACATTATAAATCGAAACGCCAACGTTACCGAACTCTCTTCTAAGACGATAGACCTTTTGTTATTTCCTACCATGATGAGAAGAGTGATACTTACGAAGTGAATAACATTGATGGTACTAGCGCAACCAATCTAGGCACTCACCGTATCCCTACCTCCGAACTCTCATTCGCTCGCTCATTTGATTCTGATGTACCAGTTATGGAGTCACAAGTCAAAGATATAATTGACAAAACATCCGAAGACGGTTACACTTACTACAAGACCCGTTTCATGGATGGGACAGTAGCTTGGCTAACCTCCGATGCATTTCTGTGAATCTCGCGACTTTCTTCGTATCTTTAATAAGAAATGGAATAAGCGTTTACATAAGAACACACGAGATAAACGAAAAGGGTTTCCTCAGGTGACTACAAACCCTGACGGATCTGAAATTCCCTATTTGCCACCTACTTCCTACGTGACTAAACTTTCTGATCTGCTTACCAACAGTGCAGAAAAATTGTTCAAACTTACTTACTAATGAAGAACAGCCTTTGGCTATTACCTTACCAAATAATAAACGTAAGGCGCCTACATCGGAAATGGTTACTGGACCAAATACTAAACGACATAGAGTACAACATGAGTCTTGAACTCGTACATATAGGCACATACTTACTCGATAAGTCATGACCGAAACCGTTTTTACTTTGGTTTTCGCTTTACCAACTAGATCGTATCTTAACGTACGTTCGTAGTTCTAAAAGCTACTGGGGGCTATGTAGAAATACGGCCTCCGGTCAGTCTAAAATATCAAGATCAATTGAGATAATACATTGGTTTTATTTGTATTTTAAATAATTTAGTACAAGCTCTTTTTCCAATATTTCCAAAGTGTTCTAAATTCACTTTGATGGCTCCAATAGCCTGAGTATTTGGTATGACTCATCTACTTGGACCTATTTGAGACATTAGTAGATGTAGGATATTATAAACTAAATTTTATAATCTCCGAACTACTACTTATTGATTTTGGTCCTCCCGCCAATCTCCAAAATCCAATAAGTCTTTTTTTTCTTTTTTTAACTTTTCTTCAGATGGAACTTTATTTATATCAGCTAATGTATTAACGTGACTTACGTTATTATGTCTATTTACAAATTAGGCAAGTGGTCATGAACACTTAGTACTTCTAGTGAAAATTATTCAATAAAGAACAGCTAGAGGTACGCCCTGTGTGATCGAGGATATTTAGGCTCTTAACAAGAGGCAGTCCTGATCATTCTTACACAAGCTACCACTGCTAAATCCTAACTGACTAAATTGTATTTTTAGTTTAATATAGTTTGAAACCTAGTACTTTTCCATCGAAATTTGCAACGCTAGAAATTCCTCGAAGGCTTCTGAAGTAGGATTACCTTTGGGCCTTCACAGATACAATCATCGTAATATTACAGGGCTTCAGTCTTGATCGCCCGTATCTACATGCATCGCTAGAAAGCGTCAACCTCCTCGATCCAAAAAATGAACTATAGAGCCAGCTCCAGCCAAATCCAGGCTGCCAATCTGATGAAGGTTAATCGCAATTTTATTTACGCAAGGCCAGTTTAATGGCAAACAACAACCAGAGACATCAAGAGATTTTTTTCTTTTTTTCTTTCATTATATTTTTTTATTTTTTCTCTAAAAAAGATAGATTTCTGTTGAGTCTCTCGAGGTCTGCCCAAAACAAACATAGTAATAGTTCTTGAATTAGAGCGACCAATGAAAAGAAAATAATAAAATCTTTATGCGAAGCAGCAGTAGAGGATTATGTGAGTAGGCAATGTCTCAGCCTTCACAACTCTGTGAGAGTACTGCTGTGGGTTTCACGAGGCATACTATAACTTTACTGGGTAAAAGACTCCAGCTCATTTATTCTTATTTTGTAATTTATTGAACTTGATATCACTCTGTATGTGTTCAAATACCTAAGCCGTCAACAACACCGCGTTGGGAGACCGAAATTCCAAAAGTAGAAACAAGCATTCCCTTGCACCTCCAAAGAGTAGCAGTGCTTAGCTAAGCAGCGCTGGAAAAAATTGGACGGCCAGAATGTATCAGACGAGGGAATTGATGGTAGCCAAATATCAAAGTAGAAACCTGATCAAAAGATGATTTATTGTCAGGAGAAAAGTATACTGTGCTTCCAAAATACAGTATCAGTTGGGTTGGTAGAAGTTTCGTGAGACACAGTGCAAATCGATCTTGGTTACACAAATACTACAACTTTTCCAAATGGAACATGCTTTATTGTGTTTGAATCTGAAAATGCATTATCACGAGCCAATTCAATTTCTGGTATGACTTCGGCCTAAACCACCTCGTGTCCGCGTTCGGCTTTACTCATGGAACGTTTCTAATT
>LUCW03001459.1:0-15696 GCA_001586965.3 Sphaeroforma sirkka | reverse complement strand
AAACACTGGTATATACCTTATGTGTGTACAGTTTATATGTGTATACCAAACACCGGTATATTACCTTGCGTGCGTTAGCCTATATGCGTGTATAACAAAACACCGTGGTATTATTATCATTTTGCGCATCAACTTATATACGTGGATAACAAACACTGGTATATACCATTTTGCACAATGTGTGATGAACAAAACGTTACCTTTGTTGTACAGTCACAAAGCAAACACGCGGTATATAATCTTTGTGTACAGTCCATATATTGCATAGCAAACACGGGTATATACATCTTGTGTGTACAGTTTGTATGTGCATAACAAACACTGGTATATACCTTTGTGTGTACAGTTTTCGCAGACGGGTTTTGCCCATAATAGGATTAACAAATGTGCGTAAGTGTGTTGAGGATATCTCTTGTGTAAATTTATCTGTTATCTCACTGTGACAATTGAGTGTGGTCCTTCCCAAATGTGTCATAACACTAAGCTACATTTGTGATCCGGTTCAAAAAATATATGCGTGTAATTGCGTGTATGACATCTCTGGTGTATTTGTAGCAGTATCTATGGTGACACATTAGGCGTGATACATCCGACCATTTTGTGACACTTTCGAAATATGTGATTTAGTTTGGACGACGATTGTCGCGTACGCTCGTAGAAAGGTCGTATGTGACTTTTGTTTTAAATTTTAGGGTGTAAGGGTTTGCATATATGTAATGTGTCTTATCTTTATAATGATTTTGTATGTTATACGTGCGTATATCTTACCGCGTCGGGTCTAATCAGCATCATTGCGCCAGCAAGCCCATCTCATTTCAATATATATATGGTACACGCATATATATATATATATAGTAGAAATATAGACTCATCGTCGTCAATCTCCCCTTTCCTAAAAAAACAGATAGCAAAAGTGGCATTCATGTCAATTGTCATGATGATGGTGTTTGGACAGCTGGGATATCTGAACATACGTATTTCGTCACGTGTGATAATACCACCCGCCCCTCCCGGTACATGTAGTCACGACCAAGAGCCGTATATCGTACGACCGGGAGTATTCCCCTGGCCTTTTTAGAGAGATATAAGGAATTATACCAATAGTTAAAATTCTGCTGCGATTGTATTGCTGTGTCATATTGTTCTGATCATTAACAATGAGATGTTGCACAATATGCAAGCAAATGCATATTGCATTGTTAATGTCCAATTTTAAGATGCTCGACATTGTTGATATTGCAGCCATCTGACGCTTATTGAAGTGTTTAATCAAATTTCGAGTGTACACTATAAAATAGGTGTGCATACTTCGAATGTACACTATGAAGAGGCGTGTAAACTTCGAGTTTGCACTACAAAGTGGCGTGCAAACTTGTGACACCTGTCGACGCTGTGATATGTTAGAAGCCTGGGATACAACAAAAAATATCAGTAAAATTTTATTTACTTTCTGCCCCATAACAGATTTTTACTGTAAGTGAAGCCTGTGTACTACTAATTATTGTAAATAGCTAGTATTACATACGCTTCACGTATAATCGTATTATCGATCAAATTTTTATTGTGAATGAATCATATATATTTACACTTCAAGACTACAGTTGTTTGAGTGTGTATACAGTGTAGTGCCAACTGTATTAACCTGAACTGTATACACTCATACTGACTGTGGTATGGTCCAGATATGTTCTCAGTCGTACGTAGTAGATAGTAGGTAGTGTGTGTCCTATCCTTAAATTGAGCTGTATACACTCATACTGACTGTGGTATGGTCCAGATATGTTCTCAGTCGTACGTAGTAGATAGTAGGTAGTGTGTGTCCTATCCTTAAACTGAGCTCATACTGACTGTGGTATGGTCCAGTTGTGTTCTTGGTCGTACGTAGTAAATAGTAGGTAGTGTGTGTCCTATCCTTAAATTGAGCTGTATACACTCATACTGACTGTGGTATGGTCCAAATATGTTCTTAGTCGTACGTAGTAGATAGTAGGTAGTGTGTGTCCTATCCTTAAACTGAGCTCATACTGGCTGTGGTATGGTCCAGGTGTGTTCTCGGTCGTACGTAGTAGGTAGTAGGGAATGTGTATCTTACCCCCCTTCTATACGTAGTATGTGCCCCGCCCCTTCCTATAGGTAGTGTATCCTCTGCGCCTGTATATATGTGGTGTGTTCCCTATACCTTGAGATAAGTAGCCATTGAACAACCGCCGATGTCACAATGTAACTAATTCGGAATAGGATGAGAATGAAAACGTTGTCCTCGTGGCTAGTACTATTCATGTAACCAGCTGTAGCAACTTGCAACTAACAGTATCTGTAGTATAACTACAACTAACTATATAATCGTACTGGACTGTGACTTGTTGTTAAATATATATGTAATTAACTTGAATATATGTGACTAGTACTATTCATGTAACCAGCTGTAGCAACTTACAACTAACTGTATCTGTAGTATAACTACAACTAACTATATAATCATACTGGACTGTGACTTGTTGTTAAATATATATGTTTTTGACTTGAGTATATTTGCAACTAGATTTATACAGCTGTTGATATATTTACTTGTAGCGATCTTTATATAGTTGCAATTGACGGCAATGGAAATACCTGTATGTATCTGTAACATACTGTAACAACCTGTTAAATGTAACTGTAACTAAATGTATACAGATGTAGCTAAATATATATAACTGTAATTAACTTTATATAACTGTAACTAGTGGTACACTAACTGTACACCTGGGCAGAAATACAGCAAGTTAGATTCTTAAGAGTACGGCAAAATTGTTAAGAGCACTCATTCGACCATTGTGAACAATTGCGGAATGCATGTCTCATAGATTCAACAGAACACTCACCACAAGAATCAAAACTCGATCCTGCAACACCCTCTTTAGCTTACACAACTTTTATCAGTGTCATGATATATCTGAATAGCCCAAAAATATACTGTATACTGCGGTGAAGATTTTCAATTTCAGGTCAGATAACTATTAAAAGTTGAGCAGGGTACAGTTCTATAAGAGTTGTGTACATCATACAGGTGACTATCTGGGTGGTAGGTCTGGTAATATATGTTTTAAAGTTTACACGGTTTGACTGAAGAGTACAAATGGTTTCTAATTGCGCTTGCTCACATACAGCTTATATTTGTCGGTTCGCCGGCAAGGGTAGCTATATCACCCTCGATTCTCAGATTTGTATAGAGTGAGAATGAAGTGCATTGTATTTTTGCATAAATTATCGAACCTATCAAACATACACTATATCACTGCTAACAGTACTTATGCTACTAAACAGTATTAGTGGCCCTATTATCACATACAAACCGTGCTGCCTCAAGCTTTCTAAGACGGTCTACTGAGCCTATACAACAAAAAGGTTAAATTTAGTGGAACTGGATGCAGTCGGCAACCTCGGAATCTGTAAATGATATTAAATAAGAATGCTGATCATTAGTCCTCGGATTTTACTTCTTTTAGTCAGTTAGCTGCTGAACCCATTCTGTGAAGTCCAGCTTAAATATGTACTTGACAAGAGTGTTTCAATATCCAGTCAAGGCACACAAGCTGTACACTTAACTATCGATCCAGTATACTACGGCTAACAATTCACATATCTAGACAAGGATGTAGTAAATAGATTTTTCTGAAAAAGCTGTCGTACGAGAAATCCGAACGAAAAATATGAACACATCAAGGCCCAATATATTTTCCATACTTTATAGCCAATGGTGGTAATATATACTTCAAAGTTATAAGAACAAGAGATATTTAAAAATGGTTTTCTCCTTATTTTTCAAGTAAAAGACGAAGAAAATCATCATTCAAGTCCAATGCCCGTTCTTTTCGCAGAAACATATGTCGCACGCAATATATTGTAAAACCTTTACATAAGACAATACTAGATTAGACATCAATATCTTTATTTAAAAACAATATATAACTTAACTTCAGGACCTGCTATGATACCATAGCCCCCCCGCCAGCTCTAAGCCATCGAATATAGTTCTAGCCGGTACTATCGTGGAGAGAGATTGAGAAAGAAAGCAGTTGCGGTGTAAAACCTAAGGTAATAAGGTATGTAATACTTATAATACTTATAATGTTTTAAAATACCATAGTATGCAGAACTCATCACATGTGTGAGTCTACCAGTGTTCGCTTGGTATTCCCAGTTCCACCCGTTTGTTGGTGTACACGCTTAGGTACCATCGATTTTGGAAGTTAGTCTCTATAAAGAAAGAGAAGACCAGAACTCCAGACCAGGATGAAAGTGCATAGCAATCGTATATGCTTGAGGAAGAGCTTGTCTTTATCTTCCTGATTTTTATGAAGGCGTTTACTCCATTTCTTGTTGATACTTTTTAAATAATCAGGATTTCCAAATTCCAAAAAATCTCTTTGTCTTGAAACAATGTTTTAATAGGCAATTCAGTTATCGAATTCTATACCTATTATCTTCTTGAACTCATGTTGTGCAAAGGGTGTAGTATTGTCATATATTCGACAGAGTATTACCCATTGTGATATTCGATCTTCCTAAACGTGCGCAGTATAGCGTAATACTCTCATTGGTGAACACGGGGTACATGTGGCCGGATGTCCAGTAGAGTGCACATGCCACATAGCGGTAGTTCTTGTGGCCACCCGTTTGGAGATGGTCCGTACGTTGTTGACCGTAGCCACGTGTTCGTCGGATGGCAGGCCAGGTAATTAAAGTAGCTCTCTGGCAGATCATTGACGGAGTACGTTACCCCGGTAACGACTCTTAGCAACCGTTTAAAGTGCACGATACCCCTTATCTCGACCCATGACACCGTCAAAAATATTCGTGACCCAGAACCAGCTACAGAACCCAGTTCAGCAGCTGACACGGCTCACGCGGGAAGTAGAGCAGCTGAAGTCACAGGTGGTCCAACAGACTGCAGTGACCCAATGAGAGAGACTACAGGTCTCAGACCAGATTTTACAGCAAGAAACCATCTTTGATTTATGGAAGTCATCCAGAGCCAGCTCACTCCCGAGAGCTAATCAAGTTGCTCGAATTACTCTCAAGAGTTGAGTTATCACTTAACCGACTTCCGAGTGCAGATTAAGTTTCTCAATCGATTCCCGAGAGTGGATTAAACCTGTCAACCGCAACATTCTAATAATAGCTGCGGTTCTATGTGAGTCACAACCTATGCGGAAAGGCATCATGTGATCAGCGTGAGATTTAGTTGCAAAGAATTTGAAATAGATAAGCATCGCAGTGTTAAAGTGTTCTCACATAAGGTTTCTCATACTGACCATATGAGTTTTACCCTGGCAAGCCCAAGCGGTTGAACACTAGCACAAACACCTTAGGTATAAAACCAAAGGTGAGGTCAGAAACAAATATATACATTTGCACTTTATTTGAAGTCTACTACATTGTACTCTAACAACTTATCAGGTCACTCTGATCTCGCGCTATCAATATACCTACTGTGAACTCGAAAGATATTAAGACCACCACTATTCTCGAATCGAAGGTCGACTGGCTTCCTTGGAAAACCCAGACAATTCTATCCGTGAACTGTGAAGGAATCCCAACAATATTGACCGATCTGACCCCGTCTAGAGGCAACCGATGAACACCCAAGGAAATCGCTGAGGCATATCGGATTATCAACCGCACCTTATCTCCACTGCTGCAAACGGAAATCAGTTAATTCATTTATAAGCCGTGGAAGCTTTTTCACGGTGCCGCACTGAAACGCAAGTTTGAAGCCCTGACCGAAAATGATATCCAGACATTAAAAAAAACTGAACCGCATCACGCAAGAACGGAACGAATCTAACGCCAGCCTTATCAGTCGTCTCAACACGGCATATGTGAAATTCAAAAACGCCGGAGGTACGAAGTCTATCAACAGCCTATGCGCTATTCTACGGCAAGCTGAGAACGACGAAAATCATACTGTTGTAGTAGAAATACGGCCTCCGGTCAGTATAAAATATCAAGATCAATTGAGATAATACATTGGTTTTATTTGTATTTTAAATAATTAGTACAAGCTCTTTTTCCAATATTTCCAAAGTGTTCTAAATTCACTTTGATGGCTCCAATAGCCTGAGTATTTGGTATGACTCAACTACTTGGACCTATTTGAGACATTAGTAGATGTAGGATATTATAAACTAAATTTTATAATCTCCGAACTACTACTTATTGATTTTGGTCCTCCCGCCAATCTCCAAAATCCAATAAGTCTTTTTTTTTTTTTTTTAACTTTTCTTCAGATGGAACTTTTATTTATATCAGCTAATGTATTAACGTGACTTACGTTATTATGTCTATTTACAAATTAGGCAAGTGGTCATGAACATTTAGTACTTCTAGTGAAAATTATTCAATAAAGAACAGCTAGAGGTACGCCCTGTGTGATCGAGGATATTTAGGCTCTTAACAAGAGGCAGTCCCGATCATTCTTACACAAGCTACCACTGCTAAATCCTAACTGACTAAATTGTATTTTAGTTTAATATAGTTTGAAACCTAGTAATTTCCATCGAAGTTTACATATTTTTCAGTTATATAGTAGTTACAGTAGTGTACTGCTTCTAGACTGTCTGACATCAATTTACTATCCAGCAATTACTATGGCTAAGGGTACTTCTAAAGGCAAGGGAGCCGCTAGCTCTAAGCCTGCTAAGCCTGCCGAGGTTCCTGAGGTCCCTGTGGAAACACCTAGCCTGTCTGGAGTTGAGCCTGCCGAGGAGGATACTGTTGGGGAAGCAAATTCTGAGGTTGGTACAGAGGATTATTCTGAGGATGACTCGTCGGATCCTAAAGCCTTGGAAGAAGAGGTATCTACTACCGCGGAAAGGCTCGCCAGCGTCCGTGTATCACCTAGGAGTGAAGCTCAGGACCCCAGCTTGCCCCCCCTGACCACGTGCCGTCAAATATTGGGGATAAACGTCGAAAGGCTGGAAAATTCGTGGATACGAATGTCGGGGGGGCATTATAACTCCACATCTAAAGGACACTCCAGCACAAATCCGGCGTGAAAAGGAAGTATTGGACCTGTCCGAAAATTTCGGTTTCGCCATCGATGGAGAAGCCATTCCATTCAGCTCAAATCTTGGGGCCGAAGCTGAGGACGCCATAACTCGACAACGAGTGGTTGGATCCTCTCAATCTCGACGCCAATTGAACTGCACTGAAGCGCTCTTGAAGGAGCTAGCGGCAGCAGCAGTTGTGGACCCCTCTATCGTGTCCCACTTGGCTGATATTCTTCCTATACCGAAGAAGAAGAAAAATTCGGGCCGGGTTTCGAACCCGAGACCTACTGGTTTACCAGCCAGTATGTTTACCACTAAGCCAGTTACCACTGGCGAGAGAGATAATATTTCAAAAATTTAATCTCTATAGCTCTGATGCTACCATCGACCATCCTCTTGACAAACCTAACCCTGTCAGAGGATATGATCGTATGGAACTCGATGAGGCTTACCATCCTCGTAATATCGACCCTCATTTGCCAACTAACCCTGGTAATCACGATTTTGGCAATCGCTACACCAGTACCTCGTTAGAGAGTTCCCGCTCTAATCCTGAGGATGAGGAAGTGAGAACCAGACATACTCGTCTCAGGCTATTACGCTCTGGTATGCAAGTCCTTGAGGACCGTCTATTGAATGACTCTGACCTTGACGATAGGAAAGCGGATAACATTCGCTATCTAATCGATAACAAGAGAAAGGAAATAGACACCATCTTGGCACTAGCAGCCCGTAGCACTGAGCATGAGCCTCGTGAACACTTAGAACCAAGCTTTATAAAGCAGCTAGGTAACGCGCAGGCTGAGGTCGATTTCTCTACTAATGAGAGTACAGTGGAGACACTGAAGGCCTTCGACCAACTTAAGGAGTCTGCCAGCCTTAGGGATAAGCAGATGATGAATGCCTTTATTCATTTCTGTGAGCCAGGTGAATGGCGAACTATCTTGAAGGTTCATGAGCCCAACTGGAAAGCCCTACCCTGGCACCAGTTGCGTGATAATATACTTAACACCTTTTTTTGAAGATGCACGTGACCGTGAACTTCTAGAGTCTCGCAAGTTCTTTGCGAACGATACCACTATTCGAGGTGCTCTAGCTCAGCTCATATGACACATATGAATACTGGATGGGTGGTCGTACCTATACTGGCGAATATTTATTAATTTGTCAGATGATGGAGACTCTGGGAGCTAACCTCTTTAAGAAAGTCAATGATGACATCATCGCCTATGGTGATTTGCGATCTATGCCTTGGTCTGTCTTTGAGAAGATAGTACACAAGCATACCAATTCCTCTACTAGAGTACTTAGTACCACGAGCTACACCCAGCCCACTAAGCGAAACGCAGTAGAGACTAATACTGCGCGTAGTACTAAGAAACCTCGCACTACTACTGGAGGGGGTACTGGCTCTACTTCTACCGAACCGAAAGGTGATAAGAAGGTGAGAGCGCCTTGCAAGAAGTGGGTTACAACCTCACAAAACGTAATGGCAAGTGGAATGGTAGACACGACCCTGTTATGTGCACCAGGCAAGCCAGATTTTGGACACTATATGAAAGAGTGTGCTACTTGCAAGGGTACTAACGGTTGGCACAAAGAGGATTGCAAGGACTTACCAGACGTCCAAGTTAAGCACTGACAGTACCATATGTGCGCACTAGAGCAAGATTATGAGAAAATGTTCAATAAAAAATCTATACCAAAGGAGATGAACGTATCTTTCAAACAGTTTCGTAAATGGAGAAAAAAAAGTTATGGCACTATTTGATCCAGGGGCTGAAGTCTCTGCTATTCATGCCGAGTAGCCTACGCTACAGATATGGCTGTCCATAACGAAACAACTGATTTAATCTTGGGAAATGGCAAAGTTACTACTTGCGAACAAGCCATTGACTATGCACACATAATGCTGTCAGATAGAAGAGAAGTGAAGACTCACCTAATCGTTACTGACATGTCTCAGAAATACGATTTAATTATAGGTATGACTGATCTTCTCAGTTTAGGTATAACACTCACTGGTCTGCCTAATGGGCTAGACCCGAATAAAGATCAGTCAGATGATAATATGTTAAAGATACCTAAACCTCCGGAAGGTGAAGCAAAGGATATGATTCCGCACTTCACCGATATAATTATGGACTTAATTATACAAAACAAACAGGAAGATTGCAATAACTGACTGGTGTATGTTTAAGTTCTCTAATGGGTACGTTAGACTTGACTTAACAAACGTCGACTTCTCTAAGTTAAAGTGTCCTTCACATAACTACGTGAGTTGGAGACACAAAGACGTTGTCAAAACCCAAATCGAAGATTGGTTAAAACAGGGTCTAATTGAAATCAATTATGATGCAACCCCAGTTAACTTAGCTCTCTTAGCGGTCGATCAATATAAATCTGATGGAACGTTTAGTAAAACAAGAGTAGTACTAGACCTGTCGCCAATCAACAAACTAATTCCGCAACATAGTTTTCCCTTACCTAAGATAAGCGAGATACTACGCAAAATGGAGGGTGCGACTATCTTTCCAAGATAGACTTAAAAGCTGCATTCCATCAACTACAGATATATGAGCCTCATAGGAAATACTTTTCCTTTACTTGGCAAGGTAAGAAGTACCAGTTTAAAGGTGCACCTGAAGGCTTACACATGTTACCTTCTTTCTTCCAACAAGTTATGATGGAACTATTTGCGGACCTGTCGTATAACGTATCAGTCTATTTAGATGATATAGTTATCTTTACAAAGACAGCACATGAACATGCTAAACTCGTTAAAGAAGTCTTAAAGCGACTTAATCATGCTAAACTTAAGATTAACGAAGACAAGTGTTCTTTTGCTAAAGATACTATACACTTACTTGGCTACAAAGTATCTGCAGCAGGGGTAGAAATTGATCCTGGCAAGAAACAGTTTCTGTTGATTTATCAACACCAATTACTGGAAGAGATGTGAACTCTGTGTGTGGGTTTGTTAACTTTTTCTCGATTCGGTACCGCATCTTTCTCATTACTTAAAGCCTTTCAGTCACCTACGGCTGCACAAAGGACCTTTGGGAAAGCTTTGACTAAAGAATGTGATGATGCATTTAAACTAGTCAAAAGTAAAGTAATGGACGCACCCATCATGCAGTACCCTGTGGATGGTGTCCCATTCCAAGTAGCAACCGACGCTTCAGATCGAGCGGTAGGTGGAGTGCTTTACCAAACGATAAATGGTAAACCGCGCTACATACAATTCTTTAGCAAGAGTTATAATAAGAGTCAACGGAATTACCCCTACCGTTAAACAAGAGCTCCTTGCTATAGTTACTGCGCTAAGACAGTTTAAAGACTACCTTTATGGAAGTTACTTTACTGTCGCCTGTGATCAAAAGTCTTTAACATACTTAAAAGATATGAACCCTGATTCACAGTTGGTGAGCCGCTGGCATGACATTATTGCCAAGTTCGCTTTTAATATAACACACATTCCAGGAATACATAACCATCTTCCTGACATGCTCTCTCGACTTGTGCCCGACTACCAGAAAACAGTCAAAGAGTTATTAGCAACCGATTGATGCTAAATAAGAAATGGTTTAACCTCGCTCAATCACGATGGGGTCCATTTACTGTTGATATGTTCGCCGCAGAACATAACAAACAGGTTTCTGAATATAGGTCGTTGACTCATCCTAAAGGTGATGCATTTCAGCTTGACTTATCAAAGCATAATGCGTGGGCTAACCCACCTTGTCAACTTATCGCACAGTTGTTAAATTATGTTAATATTACTAAATCTACCATTACGCTGTGTTGTCCCTTACGTAACTCCGACCCATGGATACGTGATTTAATTAATATGATTCAAGACGAACCTATTTATGTCGACCGTGAAACCGACACGTTCTTGTATCAGGATCCTATTCTATTAAGAAGACGCCTTGGAAACACACCATTGTTTGTCGCATCGGTCCTGCAGGTACCACTAAGTGGAAACCCTCAACCGAATTCTTAGCTAAACTAGAGGAGTCTAAAGAGTTTGAACAAAAGCTCAAGACTCGTACAACACATGCACCCAACAAGATTGTAGTCGAGGTAATGCCGATTGAAACGGCATTAGATCGTAAAAAACATGGAACTAGCTAAGGCCATGGATCAAAGACTCAAAACTCTAAGAGAACCTGAAGCTCGCACTCAACTACTTAAAGCGCTGCTTAAAGAACAGCCAGGAGTTGCGAAACAACTGAAGAAGATACTTCAACAATCCAATGTTGTCAATTATGTATCTCAGGACTCTACCCCTCCTGATACTGAGGTTGCCCTTTCCAACAGGACTATGGTTCATCCAGCCAGCGTTACGCAGAATCTGACTGACTTAGAGGAGCTCGAAAGTAGAGTTAAAATTATACATAATTTAACGCATCGAGCATATGAGCATACTTATAAAATGGCTATTCGTGCAGGGCTTGATCACCCGGCGCTGAAAGAAACCATACGTGAAGTATACCGACGCTGTACTGATTGTGAAAAGAACCAGATCAAGCGATACGGTTGGGCACCCCTAAAAGTGTGACAGAAGACCAACCGATGCGCCGAGTCATAGTCGATTTGGTTAAACTCCCGCGATCCAAGCATACTGGCGATGTATATATCTGTCATTTCTTATGTGTGGCTTCGGGCTATAACTTGCTTTATGCAATACCGAACAAACGTCCACAAACAGTGGCAGAATTATGCTATCACGTCTTTAATGACTTCGGTTTCCCCGAGTACTATGTTCTGATAACGGTAGTGAGTTTTGTACCGACGTAATGGAGGCACTTATACTCGTATCAGGCATGACCCATAGGCGTGGTGTTCCTTACAAACCTCAAACGCAGGGTGCAAATGAGACACGTCATAGAGAACTTAAGAAACTCTTGCGTACCGCACTAGACGACGTTGAGGATATGTGGCCTTATCATTTGAAATGGGTTCAGACTCAAATGAATAACTGCATGAATCCTCAAACTGGAACACTCCTGTTTCACTATTTCTTTGGCCGCTATAGTGAATTACAAGCAACGTTTGATAAAACTGCGCCTGAGAAACACGCTACCCCGTGGCTACAAAAAAAAGATCGAGCATATGCAGAACGTTGTTTACCCCTGTTTACTGAGCACAAGAATCGCGTCCTACTTAAAGCGTATGACCGATGGAATAACACTAAGAACATTGTTCAGTTCAAAGTCGGCGATTACGTTAACATTATAAATCGAAACGCCAACGTTACCGAACTCTCTTCTAAGACGATAGGACCTTTGTTATTTCATGGTACTAGCGCAACCAATCTAGGCACTCACCGTATCCCTACCTCCGAACTCTCATTCGCTCGCTCATTTGATTCTGATATACCAGTTATGGAGTCACAAGTCAAAGATATAATTGATAAAACATCCGAAGACGGTTACACTTACTACAAGACCCGTTTCATGGATGGGACAGTAGCTTGGCTAACCTCCGATGCATTTCGTGAATCTCGCGACTTTCTTCGTATCTTTAATAAGAAATGGAATAAGCGTTTACATAAGAACACACGAGATAAACGAAAAGGGTTTCCTCAGGTGACTACAAACCCTGACGGATCTGAAATTCCCTATTTGCCACCTACTTCCTACGTGACTAAACTTTCTGATCTGCTTACCAACAGTGCAGAAAATTGTTCAAACTTACTTACTAATGAAGAACAGCCTTTGGCTATTACCTTACCAAATAATAAACGTAAGGCGCCTACATCGGAAATGGTTACTGGACCAAATACTAAACGACATAGAGTACAACATGAGTCTTGAACTCGTACATATAGGCACATACTTACTGATAAGTCATGACCGAAACCGTTTTTATACTTTGGTTTTCGCTTTACCAACTAGATCGTATCTTAACGTACGTTTGTAGTTCTAAAAGCACAGAGGTTGGTAAAAGCAAGCGAATATATGGAATATTCGATATTAACAGTGTTTTGTCAACACCGGTGTAAACTTCGATGGAAATTACTAGGTTTCAAACTATATTAAACTAAAATACAATATAGTCAGTTAGATTTAGCAGTGGTAGCTTGTGTAAGAATGATCGGGACTGCCTCTTGTTAAGAGCCTAAATATCCTCGATCACACAGGGCGTACCTCTAGCTGTTCTTTATTGAATAATTTTCACTAGAAGTACTAAGTGTTCATGACCACTTGCCTAATTTGTAAATCGACATAATAACGTAAGTCACGTTAATACATTAGCTGATATAAATAAAGTTCCATCTGAAGAAAAGTTAAAAAAAGAAAAAAGACTTATTGATTTTTTGGAGATTGGCGGGAGGACCAAAATCTATAAAGTAGTAGTTCGGAGATTATAAAATTTAGTTTATAATATCCTACATCTACTAATGTCTCAAATAGGTCCAAGTAGATGAGTCATACCAAATACTCAGGCTATTGGAGCCATCAAAGTGAATTTAGAACACTTTGGAAATATTGGAAAAAGAGCTTGTACTAAATTATTTAAAATACAAATAAAACCAATGTATTATCTCAATTGATCTTGATATTTTTAGACTGACCGGAGGCCATATTTCTACACCGGCCCGAATTGACTCAGTGCATATCTTCCATTGTCGACTCACTTGGCCCAAGCTTCAAACGGGAATCTACTGACCACTTCTTCCCATCAATCTTTCCTGAATCACTACAGCGACTATGAGAGCCATACCATATGTTCATACATTGTAACATACATACTTGACATTTTGAAATAAATAATATTATCCCTATCCCATATGTTCATACATTGTAATATACATACTTGTCATTTTTTTGAAATAAATAATATTATCCCTATCCTTCTGATGTTTCGTAGGATTAATATTATCTATTTCAAAAGTGACAAGTATGTATGATATAACTAAACATTATTAGAAGGTGAAAAGCCTAGTTATAATGAACAGAATATTGTGCTGCGCGTGGACCACTTTAGGCCGCATAGCAGCCAGAAGAAAAATCCGGTTGAGGTTTAGAACTTGATAGTATAAACTAGGTTTGTCCTAAAAACATGTAGTTTGGTTTTGGCGATACGTCGCGACGGTCTTTACTTACTTTTTTTTAAGCGACATGTCGGAACCTGCAGTCCTGCATCTGTATTTTCTAAAAAAAAAAAATGTGTATGATCAATCAGATATTTATTTTTAGAATACCCACCAATAATATTTGCGTAGGCTTGTACCGGTACACCTGAACCCCCCCCAAAAGGTGGACTAACATGGGCACCTGTAGACCACATCTGACGACATGTCGTTAGACGACTGTCGTCGACGGTCTTTTACTCTCGGTATTTTAGACGACATCATGTCGCGACCTCATATTTACCAGGCCAAGCCGCCAGGACACCAGGTTGTAAAATATGGAAACCACTAAACCAGTCTTTCTTTTGTTAAAAAAAAAACCCCCCCCAAAAAAAAAAAAAGGCGACGACTCGCTCGCTAAAACCCCTGATGACCTGATGACTTGAGTGATGAGTCACACCCAGAAATTCAGAATGTCCTTTTAATTTTATATTATCTCTGTCTCGCGCTAAAAGAGAGTAAGAGTGTGGAGTCGGGAGTATGGAGTGTAGACTGTAGTGTGGAGTGAGGAGTATAGAGTGTAGAGACTAGAGTGTGGACTGTGGACTGTGGACTGTGGACTGTAGAGTATAGACTGTTAAGTGTTCAGTGCAGTTGTTCACTGTAGACTTCTTGTTGTAGACTATAGTAATAGAATATAGACTGTATACAGAGTCACTACTACTAGAGTGTAGAACAGTAGACTGTGGACAACTGGACAGTGGACACTTTAAAAGTCAAAACCCACTCTCTCTCGCTGTCTATAGAAGCTTAGACAGCAGGAGTGGCCAACAGGAGTGACCAACTGACCACTGTCAACTGACTACCAGTGACCAGTGACCACTGAGGCATTGCAAGTCTGCGACTATGCGACCAGTGGCCAGACTGCCAGAGGGTCCAGGGGACCAGGACTCAGGACCACAGGCCCCCACAGTCCACAGTCCACAGTCCATTGTACACACCAGGCCTCACCCCAGAAGTGGACAGGCCAGCAGCCGGCAGGTCGGGCAGGACATATGTAGGAGACATTATGTTAATCATCATGTGGTGCAGTAGTCGCGAACAAATAACAAGACATGCTCTATATAGAGTAATCTTGAAGACACGTCGCGAACAAATAACAAGACATACCTGTCGATAGAACGCAATCTCCTTGGTGACACGTCGCGACAGTCGTTTAGGTCGTTTTCGATAAACCTTTTGTTGTCACCCACTTCTTGGACCAGAAGCTCCACTACGTCTTGTTGGTGAACCTTCCCATGTCTGTTTGGATTTTACGGGGGGGCCATGTTCTTCGCCAAATAAAAAATCTCTATGAGTGTCTTGTGTTGTAGTAAACACATCAAAAATATTTAAAACCTACTGAGTCTCCCCTGAGGCTCAGTGGTGTATTTATTCTTATATTTGATTGTTCATGGTTCATAAATACTCCACCCGTGTGAATTAATTAAACTAATTTAACTCACACTGATAGTGGTTTAAGGACTTTTACTACACTCTCAAGCCTGCTGTCAACAGTGATTGAAGAGCTTCAAAAAATAA
>LUCW03001458.1:77500-92493 GCA_001586965.3 Sphaeroforma sirkka | reverse complement strand
ACCTTCAATTGAGTGTAGTTTGATTTCAATTAAGTTGCCCATACTTTGACGATGCATAATTATTTGAAATTGGGATATTAGATAGCCTAATTATTTTTACGAGATCAGAACCGAAGAGTATCCAGAACAGAATATCTCATGCGGAGTGTCATGTGGTGTACACGTGGCGCCAGTCGGTTCCCTGTAATTCTTTATTCCTTGTTTTGGAAGATTCCCCTGAAGCTGGCACTGTAGTTGCAATTCGCTTTACAGGAAATAACTATCATTTTTTTTTAGTTCAAAGAAGAAAGTTTGTCGTTATCATTGACAACAGTACCAACACCTGACGGAGATTGCAGGATGATTGGACGATGTATTCGTTTTACAAAGCTTGGTTCGGATATCTAACGAGATGCTTATTATGCTCGCGGTCACCGCTGACAAACGAGCCCCCGAAAACTGGTCTCCTAACAAGATATTTTGTACTATATGGTTTTAAACCTGGCACGAAAACAAAAAAAAAAAGTTGCCAAATTGTATTCATTCTATTTGCAAATGAGTACACACTGGTCACTATATTTAAAGAATAGAATTTACAATCGGTATCTTTCACTTATACAGTTGCGCAAATAGTTAGAACATGGGAACCGTCGCTCGGAGATAACTCATAGACAACTGTGCTAATAAGCGTGCACTTATATCATAACTTTAAACTCGACTAACAAATAGACATGATATTCATCATATTGTATCTGTGTAAACTTCGATGGAAATTATTAGGTTTCAAACTATATTAAACTGAAATACAATTTAGTCAGTTAGGATTTAGCAGTGGTAGCTTGTAGAAATACGGCCTCCGGTCAGTCTAAAATATCAAGATCAATTGAGATAATACATTGGTTTTATTTGTATTTTAAATAATTTAGTACAAGCTCTTTTTCCAATATTTCCAAAGTGTTCTAAATTCACTTTGATGGCTCCAATAGCCTGAGTATTTGGTATGACTCATCTACTTGGACCTATTTGAGACATTAGTAGATGTAGGATATTATAAACTAAATTTTATAATCTCCGAACTACTACTTATAGATTTTGGTCCTCCCGCCAATCTCCAAAATCCAATAAGTCTTTTCTTTTTTTTTTTTCTTTTCTTCAGATGGAACTTTATTTATATCAGCTAATGTATTAACGTGACTTACGTTATTATGTCGATTTACAAATTAGGCAAGTGGTCATGAACACTTAGTACTTCTAGTGAAAATTATTCAATAAAGAACAGCTAGAGGTACGCCCTGTGTGCTCGAGGATATTTAGGCTCTTAACAAGAGGCAGTCCCGATCATTCTTACACAAGCTACCACTGCTAAATCCTAACTGACTAAATTGTATTTTAGTTTATTATAGTTTGAAACCTAGTAATTTCCATCGAAGTTTACATATTTTTTTCAGTTATTTAGTAGTTACAGTAGTGTACTGCTTCTAGACTGTCTGACATCGATTTACTATCCAGCAAATACTATGGCTAAGGGTACTTCTAAAGGCAAGGGAGCCGCTAGCTCTAAGCCTGCTAAGCCTGCCGAGGTTCCTGAGGTCCCTGTGGAAACACCTAGCCTGTCTGGAGTTGAGCCTGCCGAGGATACTGTTGGGGGAAGCAAATTCTGAGGTTGGTACAGAGGATTATTCTGAGGATGACTCGTCGGATCCTAAAGCCTTGGAAGAAGAGGTATCTACTACCGCAGAAAGGCTCGCCAGCGTCCGTGTATCACCTAGGAGTGAAGCTCAGGACCCCAGCTTGCCCCCCCCTGACCACGTGCCGTCAAATATTGGGGATAAACGTCGAAAGGCTGGAAAATTCGTGGATACGAATGTCGGGGCATTATAACTCCACATCTAAAGGACACTCCAACACAAATCCGGAGTGAAAAGGAAGTATTGGACCTGTCCGAAAATTTCGGTTTCGCCATCGATGGAGAAGCCATTCCATTCAGCTCAAATCTTGGGGCCGAAGCTGAGGACGCCATAACTCGACAACGAGTGGTTGGATCCTCTCAATCTCGACGCCAATTGAACCGTACTGAAGCGCTCTTGAAGGAGCTAGCGGCAGCAGCAGTTGTGGACCCTCTATCGTGTCCCACTTGGCTGATATTCTTCCTATACCGAAGAAGAAGAAAAAAATTCGGGCCGGGTTTCGAACCCGAGACCTACTGGTTTACCAGCCAGTATGTTTACCACTAAGCCAGTTACCACTGGCGAGAGAGATAATATTTCAAAATTTAATCTCTATAGCTCTGATGCTACCATCGACCATCCTCTTGACAAACCTAACCCTGTCAGAGGATATGATCGTATGGAACTCGATGAGGCTTACCATCCTCGTAATATCGACCCTCATTTGCCAACTAACCCTGGAAATCACGATTTTGGCAATCGCTACACCAGTACCTCGTTAGAGAGTTCCCTGCTCTAATCCTGAGGATGAGGAAGTGAGAACCAGACATACTCGTCTCAGGCTATTACGCTCTGGTATGCAAGTCCTTGAGGACCGTCTATTGAATGACTCTGACCTTGACGATAGGAAAGCGGATAACATTCGCTATCTAATCGATAACAAGAGAAAGGAAATAGACACCATCTTGGCACTAGCAGCCCGTAGCACTGAGCATGAGCCTCGTGAACACTTAGAACCAAGCTTTATAAAGCAGCTAGGTAACGCGCAGGCTGAGGTCGGTTTCTCTACTAATGAGAGTACAGTGGAGACACTGAAGGCCTTCGACCAACTTAAGGAGTCTGCCAGCCTTAGGGATAAGCAGATGATGAATGCCTTTATTCATCTCTGTGAGCCAGGTGAATGGCGAACTATCTTGAAGGCTCATGAGCCCAACTGGAAAGCCCTACCCTGGCACCAGTTGCGTGATAATATACTTAACACCTTTTTTTTTGAAGATGCACGTGACCGTGAACTTCTAGAGTCTCGCAAGTTCTTTGCGAACGATACCACTATTCGAGGTGCTCTAGCTCATATGACACATATGAATACTCGGATGGGTGGTCGTACCTATACTGGCGAATATTTATTAATTTGTCAGATGATGGAGACTCTGGGAGCTAACCTCTTTAAGAAAGTCAATGATGACATCATCGCCTATGGTGATTTGTGATCTATGCCTTGGTCTGTCTTTGAGAAGATAGTACACAAGCATACCAATTCCTCTACTAGAGTACTTAGTACCACGAGCTACACCCAGCCCACTAAGCGAAACGCAGTAGAGACTAATACTGCGCGTAGTACTAAGAAACCTCGCACTACTACTGGAGGGGTACTGGCTCTACTTCTACCGAACCGAAAGGTGATAAGAAGGTGAGAGCGCCTTGCAAGAAGTGTGGTTACAACCTCACAAAACGTAATGGCAAGTGGAATGGTAGACACGACCCTGTTAAGTGTGCACCAGGCAAGCCAGATTTTGGACACTATATGAAAGAGTGTGCTACTTGCAAGGGTACTAACGGTTGGCACAAAGAGGATTGCAAGGACTTCCCAGACGTCCAAGTTAAGCACTGACAGTACCATATGTGCGCACTAGAGCAAGATTATGAGAAAATGTTCAATAAAATCTATACCAAAGGAGATGAACGTATCTTTCAAACGGTTTTCGTAAATGGAGAAAAAGTTATGGCACTATTTGATCCAGGGGCTGAAGTCTCTGCTATCTCATGCCGAGTAGCCTACGCTACAGATATGGCTGTCCATAACGAAACAACTGATTTAATCTTGGGAAATGGCAAAGTTACTACTTGCGAACAAGCCATTGACTATGCACACATAATGCTGTCAGATAGAAGAGAAGTGAAGACTCACCTAATCGTTACTGACATGTCTCAGAAATACGATTTAATTATAGGTATGACTGATCTTCTCAGTCTAGGTATAACACTCACTGGTCTGCCTAATGGGCTGAACCCGGATAAAGATCAGTCAGATGATAATATGTTAAAGATACCTAAACCTCCGGAAGGTGAAGCAAAGGATATGATTCCGCACTTCACCGATATAATTATGGACTTAATTATACAAAACAGGAAGATTGCAATAACTGACTGGTGTATGTTTAAGTTCTCTAATGGGTACGTTAGACTTGACTTAACAAACGTCGACTTCTCTAAGTTAAAGTGTCCTTCACATAACTACGTGAGTTGGAGACACAAAGACGTAGTCAAAACCCAAATCGAAGATTGGTTAAAACAGGGTCTAATTGAAATCAATTATGATGCAACCCCAGTTAACTTAGCTCTCTTAGCGGTCGATCAATATAAATCTGATGGAACGTTTAGTAAAACAAGAGTAGTACTAGACCTGTCGCCAATCAACAAACTAATCCCGCAACATAGTTTTCCCTTACCTAAGATAAGCGAGATACTACGCAAAAAATGGAGGGTGCGACTATCTTTTCCAAGATAGACTTAAAAGCTGCATTCCATCAACTACAAATATATCAGCCTCATAGGAAATACTTTTCCTTTACTTGGCAAGGTAAGAAGTACCAGTTTAAAGGTGCACCTGAAGGCTTACACATGCTACCTTCTTTCTTCCAACAAGTTATGATGGAACTATTTGCGGACCTGTCGTATAACGTATCAGTCTATTTAGATGATATAGTTATCTTTACAAAGACAGCACATGAACATGCTAAACTCGTTAAAGAAGTCTTAAAGCGACTCAATCATGCTAAACTTAAGATTAACGAAGACAAGTGTTCTTTTGCTAAAGATACTATACACTTACTTGGCTACAAAGTATCTGCAGCAGGGGTAGAAATTGATCCTGGCAAGAAACAGTTTCTGTTGGATTTATCAACACCAATTACTGGAAGAGATGTGAACTCTGTGTGTGGGTTTGTTAACTTCTTCTCGGATTCGGTACCGCATCTTTCTCATTACTTAAAGCCTTTCAGTCACCTACGGCTGCACAAAGGACCTTTGGGAAAGCTTTGGACTAAAGAATGTGATGATGCATTTAAACTAGTCAAAAGTAAAGTAATGGACGCACCCATCATGCAGTACCCTGTGGATGGTGTCCCATTCAAAGTAGCAGCCGACGCTTCAGATCGAGCGGTAGGTGGAGTGCTTTACCAAACGATAAATGGTAAACCGCGCTACATACAATTCTTTAGCAAGAGTTATAATAAGAGTCAACGGAATTACCCTACCGTTAAACAAGAGCTCCTTTGCTATAGTTACTGCGCTAAGACAGTTTAAAGACTACCTTTATGGAAGTTACTTTACTGTCGCCTGTGATCAAAAGTCTTTAACATACTTAAAAGATATGAACCCTGATTCACAGTTGGTGAGCCGCTGGCATGACATTATTGCCAAGTTCGCTTTTAATATAACACACATTCCAGGAATACATAACCATCTTCCTGACATGCTCTCTCGACTTGTGCCCGACTACCAGAAAACAGTCAAAGAGTTATTAGCAACCGATTGGATGCTAAATAAGAAATGGTTTAACCTCGCTCAATCACGATGGGGTCCATTAACTGTTGATATGTTCGCCGCAGAACATAACAAACAGGTTTCTGAATATAGGTCGTTGACTCATCCTAAAGGTGATGCATTTCAGCTTGACTTATCAAAGCATAATGCGTGGGCTAACCCACCTTGTCAACTTATCGCACAGTTGTTAAATTATGTTAATATTACTAAATCTACCATTACGCTGTGTTGTCCCTTACGTAACTCCGACCCATGGATACGTGATTTAATTAATATGATTCAAGACGAACCTATTTATGTCGACCGTGAAACCGACACGTTCTTGTATCAGGGATCCTATTCTATTAAGAAGACGCCTTGGAAACACACCATTGTTTGTCGCATCGGTCCTGCAGGTACCACTAAGTGGAAACCCTCAACCGAATTCTTAGCTAAACTAGAGGAGTCTAAAGAGTTTGAACAAAAGCTCAAGACTCGTACAACACATGCACCCAACAAGATTGCAGTCGAGGTAATGCCTATTGAAACGGCATTAGATCGTAAAAAACATGGAACTAGCTAAGGCCATGGATCAAAGACTCAAAACTCTAAGAGAACCTGAAGCTCGCACTCAACTACTTAAAGCGCTGCTTAAAGAACAGCCAGGAGTTGCGAAACAACTGAAGAAGATACTTCAACAATCCAATGTTGTCAATTATGTATCTCAGGACTCTACCCCTCCTGATACTGAGGTTGCCCTTTCCAACAGGACTATGGTTCATCCAGCCAGTGTTACGCAGAATCTGACTGACTTAGAGGAGCTCGAAAGTAGAGTTAAAATTATACATAATTTAACGCATCGAGCATATGAGCATACTTATAAAATGGCTATTCGTGCAGGGCTTGATCACCCGGCGCTGAAAGAAACCATACGTGAAGTATACCGACGCTGTACTGATTGTGAAAAGAACCAGATCAAGCGATACGGTTGGGCACCCCTAAAAAAGTGTGACAGAAGACCAACCGATGCGCCGAGTCATAGTCGATTTGGTTAAACTCCGCGATCCAAGCATACTGGCGATGTATATATCTGTCATTTCTTATGTGTGGCTTCGGGCTATAACTTGCTTTATGCAATACCGAACAAACGTCCACAAACAGTGGCAGAATTATGCTATCACGTCTTTAATGACTTCGGTTTCCCCGAGTACTATGTTCTGATAACGGTAGTGAGTTTTGTACCGACGTAATGGAGGCACTTATACTCGTATCAGGCATGACCCATAGGCGTGGTGTTCCTTACAAACCTCAAACGCAGGGTGCAAATGAGACACGTCATAGAGAACTTAAGAAACTCTTGCGTACCGCACTAGACGACGTTGAGGATATGTGGCCTTATCATTTGAAATGGGTTCAGACTCAAATGAATAACTGCATGAATCCTCAAACTGGAACACTCCCGTTTCACTATTTCTTTGGCCGCTATAGTGAATTACAAGCAACGTTTGATAAAACTGCGCCCGAGAAACACGCTACCCCGTGGCTACAAAAGATCGAGCATATGCAGAACGTTGTTTACCCCTGTTTACTCGAGCACAAGAATCGCGTCCTACTTAAAGCGTATGACCGATGGAATAACACTAAGAACATTGTTCAGTTCAAAGTCGGCGATTACGTTAACATTATAAATCGAAACGCCTACGTTACCGAACTCTCTTCTAAGACGATAGGACCTTTTGTTATTTCCTACCATGATGAGAAGAGTGATACTTACGAAGTGAATAACATTGATGGTACTAGCGCAACCAATCTAGGCACTCACCGTATCCCTACCTCCGAACTCTCATTCGCTCGCTCATTTGATTCTGATATACCAGTTATGGAGTCACAAGTCAAAGATATAATTGATAAAACATCCGAAGACGGTTACACTTACTACAAGACCCGTTTCATGGATGGGACAGTAGCTTGGCTAACCTCCGATGCATTTCGTGAATCTCGCGACTTTCTTCGTATCTTTAATAAGAAATGGAATAAGCGTTTACATAAGAACACACGAGATAAACGAAAAGGGTTTCCTCAGGTGACTACAAACCCTGACGGATCTGAAATTCCCTATTTGCCACCTACTTCCTACGTGACTAAACTTTCTGATCTGCTTACCAACAGTGCAGAAAATTGTTCAAACTTACTTACTAATGAAGAACAGCCTTTGGCTATTACCTTACCAAATAATAAACGTAAGGCGCCTACATCGGAAATGGTTACTGGACCAAATACTAAACGACATAGAGTACAACATGAGTCTTGAACTCGTACATATAGGCACATACTTACTCGATAAGTCATGACCGAAACCGTTTTTACTTTGGTTTTCGCTTTACCAACTAGATCGTATCTTAACGTACGTTTGTAGTTCTAAAGCACAGAGGTTGGTAAAGCAAGCGAATATATGGAATATTCGATATTAACAGTGTTTTGTCAACACCGGTGTAAACTTCGATGGAAATTACTAGGTTTCAAACTATATTAAACTAAAATACAATATAGTCAGTTAGGATTTAGCAGTGGTAGCTTGTGTAAGAATGATCGGGACTGCCTCTTGTTAAGAGCCTAAATATCCTCGATCACACAGGGCGTACCTCTAGCTGTTCTTTATTGAATAATTTTCACTAGAAGTACTAAGTGTTCATGACCACTTGCCTAATTTGTAAATCGACATAATAACGTAAGTCACGTTAATACATTAGCTGATATAAATAAAGTTCCATCTGAAGAAAAGTTAAAAAAAGAAAAAGACTTATTGGATTTTGGAGATTGGCGGGAGGACCAAAATCTATAAGTAGTAGTTCGGAGATTATAAAATTTAGTTTATAATATCCTACATCTACTAATGTCTCAAATAGGTCCAAGTAGATGAGTCATACCAAATACTCAGGCTATTGGAGCCATCAAAGTGAATTTAGAACACTTTGGAAATATTGGAAAAAGAGCTTGTACTAAATTATTTAAAATACAAATAAAAACCAATGTATTATCTCAATTGATCTTGATATTTTAGACTGACCGGAGGCCATATTTCTACACCGGCCCGAATTGACTCAGTGCATATCTTCCATTGTCGACTCACTTGGCCCAAGCTTCAAACGGGAATCTACTGACCACTTCTTCCCATCAATCTTTCCTGAATCACTACAGCGACTATGAGAGCCATACCATATGTTCATACATTGTAACATACATACTTGACATTTTGAAATAAATAATATTATCCCTATCCCATATGTTCATACATTGTAATATACATACTTGTCATTTTTTGAAATAAATAATATTATCCCTATCCTTCTGATGTTTCGTAGGATTAATATTATCTATTTCAAAAGTGACAAGTATGTATGATATAACTAAACATTATTAGAAGGTGAAAAGCCTAGTTATAATGAACAGAATATTGTGCTGCGCGTGGACCACTTTAGGCCGCATAGCAGCCAGAAGAAAAATCCGGTTGAGGTTTAGAACTTGATAGTATAAACTAGGTTTGTCCTAAAAACATGTAGTTTGGTTTTGGCGATACGTCGCGACGGTCTTTTACTTACTTTTTTAAGCGACATGTCGGAACCTGCAGTCCTGCATCTGTATTTTCTAAAAAAAAAAATGTATGATCAATCAGATATTTATTTTTAGAATACCCACCAATAATATTTGCGTAGGCTTGTACCGGTACACCTGAACCCCCCAAAAGGTGGACTAACATGGGCACCCCTGTAGACCACATCTGACGACATGTCGTTAGACGACTGTCGTCGACGGTCTTTTACTCTCGGTATTTTAGACGACATCATGTCGCGACCTCATATTTACCAGGCCAAGCCGCCAGGACACCAGGTTGTAAAATATGGAAACCACTAAACCAGTCTTTCTTTTGTTAAAAAAAACCCCCCCCAAAAAACAAAAGGCGACGACTCGCTCGCTAAAACCCCTGATGACCTGATGACTTGAGTGATGAGTCACACCCAGAAATTCAGAATGTCCTTTTTAATTCTTATATTATCTCTGTCTCGCGCTAAAAGAGAGTAAGAGTGTGGAGTCGGGAGTATGGAGTGTAGACTGTAGTGTGGAGTGAGGAGTATAGAGTGTAGAGACTAGAGTGTGGACTGTGGACTGTGGACTGTGGACTGTAGAGTATAGACTGTTAAGTGTTCAGTGCAGTTGTTCACTGTAGACTTCTTGTTGTAGACTATAGTAATAGAATATAGACTGTATACAGAGTCACTACTACTAGAGTGTAGAACAGTAGACTGTGGACAACTGGACAGTGGACACTTAAAAGTCAAAACCCACTCTCTCTCTCGCTGTCTATAGAAGCTTAGACAGCAGGAGTGGCCAACAGGAGTGACCAACTGACCACTGTCAACTGACTACCAGTGACCAGTGACCACTGAGGCATTGCGAGTCTGCGACTATGCGACCAGTGGCCAGACCGCCAGAGGGTCCAGGGGACCAGGACTCAGGACTACAGGCCCCCACAGTCCACAGTCCACAGTCCACACATACACACCAGGCCTCACCCCAGAAGTGGACAGGCCAGCAGCCGGCAGGTCGGGCAGGACATATGTAGGAGACATTATGTTATCATCATGTGTGAGTAGTCGCGAACAAATAACAAGACATGCTCTATATAGAGTACTCTTGGTGACACGTCGCGAACAAATAACAAGACATACTCTATATAGAGTACTCTTGGTGACACGTCGCGACAGTCGTTTCAGTTTTCGATAAACTTTTTGTTGTCACTCACTTCATGACACAATAAAGAGACTCCACATTCCACAACAAGAGTCCAAGAGAGAAGAGAATAAGAATCAGACGACATGTCGACTGAGTCTGACGACTGACGAGTGAGACGAGTGACGAGAGTGACGAACTGCCGCGTGCCGAATGTCGAGTGCCGAGTACCGAGTGCCACCTATTATAATTTACCTAAATACTAAAAATAGGGACTGATGAGAGTTAAGACTCAAAAGATAGGGACGATTCGCGAGACTCGCGACCTTATACCAGCTCAGGATTTATCAGTCGAGAGTAAAGGACAAGAATTCGAGCTTCAAAAATAATCTGAAATACTTAAAGTACTCCATTCGAACTTTAAAAAAAGTACTATAATTCTATTTTTGTTCTTCTTGTGTTTATTTTTTATTTTTGGTCACATTGTGAAGTTATTCTATTTTACTGAATTGTATATTTACAAACTGAAGGCCTGGCCGGGCCTACAGTCCAGCCAGTCCTGCACTCCGAGTATTTATGTACTCTGTAGCCTGCAGATCTCAGATCTGATAATATATTCATAGATATTTATGTATGTAGTGCTTTTTAAAAAATATATAAATAAAAGTGCTATAGCCCATGAGGCATGAGCCTATGACTGCAATCGCTTACATTTGTTCCGCTAAAGTACCCCATCTTTCAGAGGGGGTGGAGCATCAAATTCGGATCCGATTCCGGAGTTTGATAGCGAAAAATGCTTAGTCCTAAAGGCAAGAAAATCACCCAACACATTTTGGAAATTGTATTTGGTTCGAGACCCGACTCTGAAAAAATCCGAAATATTGCTCGTTCACCACAAAAGACACCTCCAGTACGATTTTTGGACTTCTGAGGCCGGAAATCGACGTGTCAGACCATTTAAAAGATCAGTACCTGTGCCAGAGGTTTGTAATTGTTGTTTCCGCATGTCTCAAAATGTATTTGTATGTCTGTGACAGTAGACAGTTACAAGTAGTATTGGACATGTTAGTACACATAAGCTTATGAAGTATTATTAAATATGCCACCAGAGAAAGCTAAGCATATGAGTGGTGGGAAGGACAAGAGGCACTCTCTGCGTGTTGGTCAATATACGTGCATGTATGTACATATACAAGAAATAAATTTTCGCCCGCACACATACTATATATATATATATATATATATATATATATATATATATGTATATATATATACGCAACCACTCGTGCTATTTGTACATACGCAAACACACATATTATACGTATACTCAAGCACGCACACATGCGCTATATATACTATATATATATATATATATACGCAAGTACAGATTGTACTTTATCTATGCTCCTACTCAACAGTGGTGATCCTTCTGACGATGAAGTTGATGATGCTCTATTGTTCGGAGAAGAAGAATCAGCTGCACCTTAGAATGAAAGTGGGGGACAACAATAGCCGCGCCAGGTCCCCATAGACCCCAAGTCACAATATGGCCACTTCATAAATGGCCGAATTTTTACTAAATTTGCATTTTTGGCTTCCTCTTCTTAACAAACATGACAAATACGTACCTTTGTGCGATCCGATTTTGAGAAATCGAATTTTTTCAACGTGTAAATTGTTCATTTTTCAGAAGAAGGCTTTGTGTAAATCGACTTTTAATTTTAGTTTAGTTTTTAAAAACAAATATAAACAATACTATCCTGTCAATGTGATCGGGTATATTTATCTTTTTTTATTTAGAAATCGCTATAAAGATGACTCATGTTTTATCATTAGTTTTTTATTGTAAACAAAAGTACTTATGTATGTACAGTAGGTATTTACTGTACAGTCCCAAATATTCTGTGTTGTAAAAAAAAAACATCTTGTCACTGCAAAAAGTATTTTCTTGTTGTGTGAGAATATTTAGAAGACCGATATTTCCATGCACAATTTTATAAATCGGTTTATCGGTTTATAATTATATATATGTAAATATGTATTATAAAAAGGTCGATCATCTGTTATCATTCGTGTCTGGAAACTTGCACAATCATAGTGCGTAACTACATTTAAATATAGTTATTTTAAAAATACAGCAAACGAAAATACAGCAAACGTAAACATGACCCTCGGACCCTCTCTCTCTCTAGTAGTAGAGAGAGAAAGAAAAAGAAAAGGCTGACGGACAAAAGAATTTCGAGTTGTAAACGGATTGAAAATATAAATCGTAAATACACAGTGCAACTGCAGAGTGTCTGAAAAATATATATAGCAAGGCGTTTACGATTTGAGTAATGATCTTGTCTTTTGTAATTTTTTTAAAAAACAAAAAACGTAAATCAATATTGTTTTTAAAAAACAAAATACACAGTCAGTACATTTATGTTGACTTTGTAGAAAGTAAATAGCAGACAGCACTCAAAGCAGTAAATAATACTATCTTTTTTGGTCTGTTTATATTAAAAAAAAAAGAACATATTTTTCATAACAACACTGTGTATTTTTATTCCTATTTAGATCGTGTTTTAAAAAAAACAATTAAATACAAAGACCGCGATGTGTACTGGTCAAAAATAAAACAATATGTACATACATAGATATATATTAAAAAATGTATATATATTAAAAAATGTATCATACATGATACAGTACAGTACATACATACAATTTTTTGTTTCTTGTTTTTTTCTTTAAATTTTCGTCTTCAAAATGTAAGAAACCAAACAAAAGTCGACAATTGTACAAATGTGTGATTTTGAAAAAATTAAAACCTCGCAATGTAAAAAAACCCCATATTTTGTATATAGTACAATGTACATATATCTATTTTTTGTATTTATGGACGAAGCATAGAACTTCACTTCACAGTGTTCGGATGTGAGCAGGTGAACACGGTTAAGTGACCGCATATGCCGAACTATGTGGGGTTGAATACGTTACTATACTATTCGAGATAGTTATAAGATTGATGGATTCAAGGAGATGATTTTTAAGGAATGCGACGGTTCATGTTTGTGTTACACCAGTTTACTGATCTCACTGCTACATAGTAAGCTGAGTTTTTTTTGGTATGGTGCTCCCACACGAGTGTGAAGTCTTGAGCGGGAGATCGGAAAGTGTGCTGAACTCTCAATCCGAAATAGAGTTAGAGCGAGGAAGAGTATTCTCTCCGATAGCAGAGTTTGCTGTCTCTATTCGTTCTATGAGCACAAATAGATGTGCAGAGTTGGATGTTAGTTCCCTTCCTAAATTAGAAACCCAATCACCCGATGCCAACACTAGCACAAATCTCATTGCGATACCGTTCAGTAATAATTCTGCCGCATTCAATGACTTCCTAAGTTGCCCTGGCTTGCAAGCCCAAATTGATATCGAAGACTACAGTAGAACAAATATATGTCCCACTGATCGGGAAGCATATCAGTTGGCACATAAGTCCAATGAAATTACGCTCACGATGAAGGAAAACGATAACAAAAAAGTGCTTCTAAGTAGTCATAACGTTCCAGAATCTGAAGAGAATATCTGCGTGAATACTGATACCAAGGATGTTGATATATCTGGACCACTTGTGCACATTTCTAGTACGAACATACATGGGAAAGGGTTCTTGGCATGTTGGCGAGAGATGCGAGAGACTGCAAAATGCACGGAATCACAGTTCAAAACTATCGGTACAGGTGTGTATGCTATAGCTATGCTGGCTGCGGTATTTTTGAACTCTCCGCTATTGCTCATTGGGAATAACCTCGTGGAAGTTGCTACGGGGGTGGAATTGGCGGTCGTAGCGACCCTATGTAGTATTTGTATGGTGACCACATCAGCACTGTCAGGCTATATACTCTACCGGCGTAAAAATAGTCTATGTAGATGTCGAGGTAGGCTCTTCACGGTATACGCGCTTGTGGCGTCTTTATCAGTAGTCCTGGCTTTCGCAGTATTATATGCGGATTTGATCGGAGTTATCGATTATCGTTGGGGTGGACCTCTCCTGGTCTCGATGGTACACATAGGTCTAAACGAACTCTTGTGTGCGTGCGTAGCGCGCCAGAGGATCATGTACGTGCTGTTTGTTAAGCACAGATATGTTGTCATATCAAAGTCGGAGTATGTACGAACGATAGCAGTGTTGCAACTGCCATGTATCATCTCAGTGCCCACCCAATTGTTGATTTATCCCACAGTAGGATCAGAAACCTACCGCATCGCCTCTGCGGTGGTAATCGTCATATCCTTAGTGTTATACTCTTTTATCCTTGCCTATTATACCTACATGTGTCGAAACGTGAGCTTGTCCTTTTCGGACTGGAGGGTGTACGCTCGCTTTTGCACAACAATACTGGTGACGGCTGCTGTGATTCTGACGTTAGGCTTGGTCAACTTGAAAACTGGAAATCAGATACATAGGCCTGGGCTTATCTTGTTCTGCGTATTAGTGGCCATAGAAGTCTTCTTCGTAGATCTTTTCCTTCTGATAGCATACATCGCTGATAGGAGTTACACCACAGATACGCTTTTAGACCCCAAACGCACTTTCTCTGGTACACAACGGACCAGCACTGGCGGTACTATTGAAGCAAGTATTCTAGCATCTCACGGCAGTAGGTCCATGGCTGTGCCGATCTCTTCCGGCAACGCGCGTATCCCTAGAAACAGCAGCGTGTGTGCTCGCAATGTGACGTTGGCGTGTGGCTTGCTCGGTCTTGAAGATTTGAACAGTACCACACTAGCATCAGCTTTGGAGGTTGCACTGAGTGCGAACGAGCATTTGGT
>LUCW03001458.1:62500-70000 GCA_001586965.3 Sphaeroforma sirkka | reverse complement strand
AATATACTTGTGACATGCAAATGTACTTTTCGACATATATTATATACTTGTGAACACCGCTTCATAGTGTGAGTCACGCTCGACCTATCCGGTCCCTTGCAGGCACGGTCAACAGATCTTTTGGGCTGGGCGAAATAGTGGTCAATGACCAAGGACAAATTGGTCTCCTCAATTAAAATTGGAGACTTTGAGTCCCAATTGTATCTCCTGGTATGCAGAAATGGACGCTTCTCGGTTGGGAATGACCAGATCCCAATGAGAACCTGAAATGTGCTATATTGAAATATAGTTGCTTTGACATACATATACCTTGTCAAGGTTCAGATTGTACATATATTTATTTAGTTGTTTTTATGGTTATGTTTATATATATATATATATATATATTGCATAAAATAAATAAATTACATAGTATATATAGTATATATATATAGTATACATATATATTTATATTTATATATATATATATATATATACGCATATGCACATAAACACATCGTAGCATCGGACACGTTTTCTCCCATACGAACAATGGTGCGCTGTTGTGGTTGGGGAGGTATGTGTTCTCTTCTGCCATGCGTTTCTGCTGCCCTTACCGGTGTAGCTACAAGCGCCTACCACCACACCTTATGTTATTTCAAATAGTGCTGGTGCAAACCATGTCTTAGACGCCAAAGGTTAGTGTGTGCACGGGTGTTCTGTTGTGTTATTGTATCATCCTGGGCTGTTTCCGATAGAGGTCAGTACAACGTGTGCACTCGGGACTTACCACCGTACACGGGCGTATCCATTCTCTCACGACACCACGCAAATATGTCTTGTCTCCCCGTGTGTGTGAAAATACATGCCTGCACCCACTCCCACATGGATAGGACATGTTGGGCCACACCGATTTGTCCCGAATCTTCAATCGTCAACTCCCTCCGTATCCTGCTGCACCTCATTTCATTAGCGGCCATTCCACTAACCTAGAAGTGCTTGGCACGCGCCTCTGGCGGTAGTGTACTGTAGTGATAGATCAGAGGTCAATAATCTAACGGATCAATCATTAACTTTTATACCACTGACGCGTGACACTTTGACACCTACACACACACTCACCGCTACTCTCATCACTCGCCGACACGTGTATGTGCACCTGCAGAGCAAACACATGGCTGCGTTCCAAGTCGACGCGGTCGCCGCAAATAAGGTATGTATGTGTATCTCTGGTTATTGCGTTTGCATTGTTCGTTGTGTGTCTCTGAATATGGAACTGTACCTGGGGTTAGTTCACTTCTGTTGTATGCACATGTTAGGTACAATTGACATCCATATCTAAACAAAACGAGCAACAGAACACTGCCTTATGTCAGCACATCGGGGTACACGTACACAGACGGCATACTAATCTGGGGTCGCTACACGTTCATATATATATATATATATATTTAATATACATATAATATAATATAATATATATATATATATACATATTTATATATATACGTGTATATATATATACATGTATATATATATAAATAAATATACAGATATATATTTATATATACATACTATATATATATAATTTATACGCAATTACCTATCTGTGTGGGCTGAGTCTGTTTACTGTAGCTCGTTTTGATATGTACCTGTGTGAGCTGTGTCGGTGTAATTTAGCTTATTTATGGTGTGGTGAGTATCCATTGAATTGTCTGGGAGTACATATTTTTTTAACAGAAAAGTGGCAAAGATTAACCGTTAAATTTTCCTGAATTAGATCACTCCACCTCTTTGCCTAGTAGCCAGCTCAACTGAATCTTGGGGCGGAAATAAGGTCTACATTCAAATCTTACGCTCAATTGACACCACCGATCCCAATACAGAACGTCCACGTACACGGCGTAGTATCGGTTATAGATGACTCCTCTTGTATGCCTAGTAGGCAGTTCACCAGGATTAGGTCTGTATTCACTATCTACATTCAAATCTTACGCTCAATTGACACCGCTGATCCCAATACAGAACGTCCACGTACACGGCGTATTATCGGTTATAGATGACTCTAATCGTGTGACCAGTAGGCAGATCTTCCTGGGTAAACGCGTTATACTGGAGCACTCGCGCGAAACCAAGATCTTCTCACTGGTATGCATCGTGTAGTTAGTCAGGCGTATTCTATGTACGTGAATTATAGTACGACCATTTGGTCTGCGCGTTAGGCTATGATATTATGAAGTGTACGTTTAGGATATTTGTATATACAGAGCGACGCGCAGGCACAGACACACGCAGACACATACACACAGAAACACATACACGCACGCACGCACACAAAACAAACTCATCACTCACACACACACACACATATATATATATATATATATATATTATGTACACACACACGCACACACACACATACACACACACACACACACACACACACACACACACATATATATATGTATATATATATATATATATATATATATATATATATATATATATATATATATATATATGCGCATATGCACATGCATCATATGTATGTATATATATATATATATATATATATATATATATATATATATGTATATATATATATATATATGTAATATATATATATATATATATATCTATTTATACACACACACACGCACACGCACACCTATATATATATATATATACGCGCACAGGAGAGACGTATACATACACGGACACACACACACACATATGTATATATATATATGTATGTATATATATAGCATATTCGTACTCATTTTTTTATACTATATATATGCATATACATACACATAGACATATACGTATACTTCTACATGTAGAATATATATATTCATATTGTCTGTCAAGTCTCTGTCACCAGACCCAGTTGCACTGCTGGCTACCTCAATCTGCTTAGCACTTTAGTCGCAGTTCTTTACTATGTTTACTTTAGGTACATCACCAAGTCTGTTAGCACAAACGTCTTCTTATCGCACGGTGTGCTCTCATTAAATGTGTCCACGGCAATTCACCATGCAACGAGAAACCTGTAACGTATATATCTTGGTATTGCACCTAAATTGTACACGTTCAAATGGTGAGCTTAGGAGGATGTGTTAGCAATAAATAGGTGTGACCTTTGGGTGTGTGATACCATGGGTGAATAGGAACCATACCCAAATCCCTTACACCACATCTGCGTGTCACACCCACCCGCCGACTACCCCACCTTTCGCTATACGGCCAGAATTCTCAACGGCTTGTCACGGTAGGTATACCCTCAATTGGACAACATTACAACATCACACGAAAAACATTTGCACATCTACGCAACTATGCGCCACAATCACTGAATGAACCGTCCTTCGCCTACACTACGCCAAACAGCCGGAGTTTCTAGAGGAGGATCCCGGGGAGGAATCTGTTGTATCCGACGACGAAGAAGAGACAAATACCACAGATAAACCAGTCAGAGAAACTGTGTTTGATTAAAATAATCGCCCATGAATAGCCGCCTTCCTATTGTGATCGCAGATGTGCACGAGATAGTGGGGACTGTGGGTCCCACGTGCTGATGGGGATACTGTTGCCGGCAAGACATTCCGATAGTGTTTGTTGAGAACGCGGTCGTCTTGTTTACATATATGCGTATTATATACATGAATATATATATATATATATATATATATATATATATATATATATATATATATATATATATATATATATATATTATATATATATATATATATATATATATATATATATATATATATATGTATATATATATATATATATATTGTTGTAATAATTTTTATATATATATATATGTTATATATACATACATACATATGCATATATATATATATATATATATATATATATATATATATATATATATATATATATATATATATATATATATATATATATATATATATATATATATGCATTTATATAATTATAAGTATACATACATATATGTGTATACGTATATATATCGCGTACATTGGCGAGTGTGAAAAGTATTCATTCAACCAACCAACTATCGGGAGGCAGAGTATCCAACAGGATATCACCAGAGCACACACACGAGAGTAGGAATGTGGTTGCGCCCCTATTAGAGCCACCAATGATCTACCAGGCACACCTGTAAGGTGTAGAGAATGACTACAGCGAATGTATACTAAGATGATTGCACTCTGCTGTCACCCCCCCCCCGGTTTAGGGTTTTAAGAAAACGTTTGGGGTAAACCGTTCTTCAGTGTGGTGTTGGCACGGGTGCTGTTCGTGCGGACATCCGAGCTTTCTCTGTGTGAGAGCAAGGAGCGCTGGTGGAGATATGGGCGAACGAGGTATACCGATACAACATAACTACTGATTTAAATATGGTCCCGAGAAGTTCGAGAAGAGCCGGTATAGGGTTGTCTTGAAGTGGAATAGGACATGATTTAAGTGGGATAGGCTAATCTCGAAGCAGAATAGGTCCAGCTTGAAGTTGCATAGGACAAGCTTATAGTAAAAGAAAGTCTAAAATAAAACAGGTCAAGCGTGAAGTTTAGCAAGTCTAAAATAAAACAGGACAAGCTTGTAAGTGATAAGGAATAAGCTTGAAGTGGTATAGGACAAGCTTATAGTGGAATAGGCTAATGTTGGAGTGGAATAGAACAAGTTCAAAGCGGGTCTAGGACATTCGAATCTTATAGCAAAAATGATACAGCCACATGGCCAGGGCACTGAATTGGTCACCATCTCCACACACACACACACACACACACACACACACACACACACATATATATATATATATATATATATATATATATATATATATATATATATATATATATATATACATACACACACACACACACACACACACACACACACATATATATATATATATATATATATATATATATATATATATACTACGATTCATATCCAACGCGTCATACAGCTGCGGTGTGTAGGACGGCTACAGTTGAGTGTTGTCATATTAGAGTGATTACGGGAATTGATCTGCTATGTGTAGGCAGGGCTGTAGTGGGAACTGGAGGGTGTGCTAAGATCCGAAAAATAATAAACTAAGTTTCTGTACTTGAAACATGGGTGCAATGGATTCGTCCTCGACACAAACTAACGCGGACTACTCTTATACCTCCGTGCCGCACAGAAAAAATGTTGGTATAAATAGTAAAACTGTAGGTATATACAATATAATGGTAGGTATAATTAGGATAGTGGAGGCACATATAATATAAATGTAGGTATAAATTGTATAAATTTAGGTTTATATAATATGAATGTAGGTATATATATTCATATATATAGTTATACACGATATAAATGTAGGAATTAATATTATAAATGTACGGACGAATAATACATATGTGGGTAATAATAGTATACATATACGTATATATAGCATATATGTAGGTATGAATAGTATGCATATAGGTATAAATCAAACATTCAAGGCAAAATACCGGTGTGCCCTGAGGAGTTCTAAGAAATCACGTTCCATACCATTGACATGCATACAAAGTAGGCTATGGCCATCTGGGATCTGATGAATATCAGTTTGTCTTGCGAGTAAGAGGCTGAGATGTGGCAGGCAGCTACCTTAGCTATCCATACACCTTGCAAACTCGCATTCATTATCATGGTCCTTTGGATCGCTGTCTCTGTGAAGACATCATGGTGTTCTCCATAGCCTTCTGAAGAAACACGCATAGCCTTCCGAATAAACATGCATAGTCTTCTGAATAAACATGCATAGCCTTCTGAATAAACGTGATTAGCCTTCTGAATAAACATGCAAAGCCTTCTGAATAAACATGCATAGCCTTCTGAATAAACATGCATAGCCGTCTGAATAAACATGCATAGCCTTCTGATTAAACATGCATAGCCTTCTGAATAAACATGCATGGCCTTCTGAATAAACATGCATAGCCGTCTGAATAAACATGCATAGCCGTCTGAATAAACATGCATAGCCTTCTGAATAAACATACATAGCCTTCTGAATATACATGGTATTCTTCTTAGCCTTTTAAATAAACATTCGTTGGAGGCCATTTAGCAACGACTCCCAACCAGCGCGGCCAATGCAGTTTAATCAATACAAACGCCTATACTCGGTGTGATCATCGAAGTATTGTTTATTGTTTGTCTGTGGGTCTATCTCGACCGGCTGTGTATGCCATATGCACTGATTGCAACCCATTCACAACCTAAAGCAAACACAATTCAGCTCTCCCCTGCCTATCCACGGTATGGCTAGTACAGCTACATGTCTAATTCGATCAAAGGAGTCCGGCTCTATGCAATTGCTTTGTCCTGTTCAATGCAGAGTCTTGGACCCGAATACCAGAACCCATAATAATGTCTCGATTTGAGTATATAACAAGTATATATGTTGGCTTCAATCCTGATATATACATAGTGCATGGCAGTGTCCCACTCGCACACGCGAATATATACATATATACGTATATATTGTATATATATATGTATATATATATATACGTATGTGGATACACCATCCCTCTCGTCATGGATACATGGTGTCGTTCTCCGCGCACTGTCGACACTCGTAGGAGGCATGTGTGGGTACCAACAACGTGTTCTTGATCATCCGCACACGCACATGGCCCTTGAACGTCTCGTAGAACTTCCTTTCTCCCGGCCCCAACCCCACCGGCACCACTTTAGCGCCCACCAACTCCTCACCTTCGTAGGCAGAGTCCTTGGCGTTACACACACCACACGTATACGCCAGAATAAAGATGCAGTTGTCCAGATTGTGGACAACTTCGAAGACCGGCGAGTCGCTGAGGACTGCCCCGCATTTGGAACATGTGGTCACTTGCACCATTATCTTGAGACAGGCGGACCGGGGGTACTCCTTGGGTCTCTATGTGCGCAGAGGGAAGGAACGGTGTAGCGGTATTCGAGTGGATGTATATAGAGAACACTGGCACCAAAGCATAGAAAGAGATTATATCTAACTCTATACTACTCAATTATGTAGTCAACTCCGTTATATGGTCTTTTGTTTTGGATTATCTCACTACAATAGTACTGTGAGACGACTGATCATGCGTTCGGTGACTACACGCTTGAGCGAGTGGGCGTACGTTTGCAGATATATATACCGGTGGACAATGACAATACACCCGCGACTTCTGTAGACGTATATAACTGTAATCATATGTAACTGTAGATATTTACAGAGTGCCAATGTACCGCATGCAAGTCAAGACATAAGGACTTAAAAATGTACTTGGTTTGGTGATATCAGTGCACGCTGTATAAATAAGACGAATGTCTGGTACACGAGTGTATATGGGGGGGGGGGCACCAACGGGGTCTGGTATGTATTAAATGTGAAGCAAGTGTTAATTTCTAGTCGTACGTATGTATGTATATCACATACTAATATGTATATACATACATATACATACACACACACATATATATATATATATATATACATATATATATATACAT
>LUCW03001458.1:47500-57500 GCA_001586965.3 Sphaeroforma sirkka | reverse complement strand
GGGTGTAGGTGTACATATTGACTATTAAAAGACGGACTATTAAAAGGATGGACTATTAGGAGATTGACTTTTAGAAGACAGCGGATCGTATGAACGAGGTAGGATGCGTGGGAGGGAGAGCTAGTCCAAAATGTATATATGTGATACTCCTCTGCATAGACTCAAAGGATGTGGAGTTGCGCATGGCCCTGTCCACTCTGTACGTCCTCGGAATAAAGAAACATAGAGCAGGCATTGATGTGCGTCAGTGTATGCATGCTGTACCCATAAATGGCAACCGGTTTGAAAAAAGGAGGATGTGTGATGAGAAACTTTAACGCAAATTCCTGGCAGACGGTGGGTTGGAAATCGGAATCGTGTACACCTTGTTTATATATATATGTATGTATGTATGTTCCTATCAAACCCAAAGATACACAGGACTCCCCTCTAACTCCATACTCACCCGCAATATGTACTGGTGCAGCCCCCCACGAGCAGCACACCAGAGCAAAGACAAAGGCTGGCCACACATTGACACCTATTGACCCGTATGTCAGGTTAGCAATCGCCATCTCTAACTCATGCTTGTGCGCCGTCTCTGTGCGTGGGTCGATATACACACTACAAGACAGGGTGCCCCACAGTTTAGTGTTGCATGTCTCCACTGCCTGTTGCAAAAAGTCACCTGCCGTGCCTGTGGGTGGAGGGGTGGGAGGGGGGGGGTTGTGGTGTGTGAGTTGATGTGTGTCACGGATGATGGCGTTTGTAGGGTTTTGGTTAAACCCTAAAAGTGGAGGTAGTACGTGTTTGCCTTTTGAGCGTGCGCAAAGACATCGACTCTTATCATAGTTAGCACGAGGGAGCATCCATGGATATGCATGCACGTGTAAAAAAAAAGTTTTAGTTTTAGGGTCTAGGGTTTTAGGGTTTTCTAAAACCCTACGCGAATAAAAATAATGGACAAAGTTAATAGATGACGATCAACCAAAGCGCTGGAGCGTGCTATTTCTGCTTTGGTTGCATGTGCGTTTTGGTATGTAATGTACAAGGGACATACCTACACGCACATGTGTACACAGTGGTACTAGGACCTACCACTTGTAGTTGTTGTCGTCGTTAGCCGCTATAACACACCCTCCGTTGAGAGGACAATACACAAACCGGAGATGTGCATTGCGTTTGTATGTCATATGCACACAAACGCATAAAGTATGTAGTCACACATACTCATCTGAAGTATGCGTGCTTTTGTACAACTTATGTCAATATACACGCATTTTATTACAACTATAGGCATTGCACCATATCAACAGAAAGATGTGTTGCGTTAAGGGGTCTTTATCTGTTCCCAGAGAAGTGTAAGTTTAAGGGGTAGATACCTACTCATATAAGGGGTAGATATTTCTCCATATAAGAGGTAGATATCTATTCATTTAACGGGTAGGTTTCAATTCATGTACCTATCAGGTACAGGGCACGAGAGTTGTGCAGCAACAACGGAAACATTCAAGACTGTACGTGTCACGTGTGCGCGTCTCTGCATGGCAGGCTGACCACACATCAGATTATACAAATCCTAATATAAACGGATACGCCCAAATGCGTGTGTACATATAACAGTGTATTTATACACAATATTCAACCTGGACGTGTACGTGTAGTGTAAAACAACAGCCTCAACCCACACACCATCGGTCTTGTCCATAATCAGCTCGGCATAGAAAGGCGACCATGCTTCATAGCTCAGTGCAGGCTCATCGCTGTCCACTTCACTGTTGAGCAGCCCCTTCACCCGACCCACCTGTTGTGTGGATGTAGTATTGGTGACAATAGTAACGTGACACATAGAGTTTAGGGTTTAGAGATTCGCTTAGTAGCCCCATGACCGGAACCACCTGTTGTGTGGATGTAGTATTGGTGACAATAGCAACGTGACACGTAGTGTTTAGGGTTTAGAGGTAGCCCCTGAACCCAACACACCTGCTATGGGAATATATTATCCGCGTCAACATCAACGTGACACATATAGGGTTTTGGGTTTTGGGTTCTCAGTATTCCTTTGACACTACATGCCGGTAGTGTGGATGTATTATTGACGACGTGATGCATTTATCGTAGCTGTATACGTATTGCATTGTCTTGTCCGGTTTTTAGGGTTTTAGGGTTTTAGAGTTTATGAGAAGAGCAGCAGCCCCACATAGCCTTCCCCGCAGGTTCAGCGCTTGTCCGTAATGTCATCACTGCACCTCGGTCATCGCCTTAGTGTTAGCCATGGCACATCCGCGCGTACTTTCTACCGTGGCGTATAGTAACGCCTATTCCCGACCAGATTGCGTCTCTCCTATACCTGGGCTAGATACCAGGTACATGCTGGTACATGCTGCATATACCAATCAAGCACAGCCCCGACCGCATTATACAGGGATACAGGTAACACCACGTGTAACGTGCAGCAGCCCATGACACACACAACACCCTCGTGCCAACTCACCTGCAGATGCGCCTTGTCTTGACTGGGCTGGTCGATCGGCTCAAAGCGCTCTTGGTAGGCGGACTGCAGATGACTGTACCTGTCCTTGCTGCCAGGGTAGTACGGATTTCTCGTGGGCACGCGGGCAAGAGCCGCCTCCACACAGCCAATGAACTTATCCTTGAGATCCCATTGGCCGTCTATAATTAGAACTTTCCCAGCCACACAGTTGTAGGAGTTGTTGTTGGTTACTGTGCCTGCTATCTGGGCGGCCACGTGCTCTAGCTCCACATCGGTCCAGTCTCCTGTCGATGAGGGCAGGTTGCACACCGTTTTAAAAATGGTCAGTTTTCATTGGTGGACGTACTACTGCGGTGTTGTCATGGCTACGCAAGTGAAGTGACAGACAAACGTTCTGTATTACGCCGTTGAATGTGATACACATTGGAGAAGTATGTACTAAAGTTAACCACGCAGCCGTCCGACTAATACAATATCAAGTTACTGTCCTCCCGAATAGATGCACATAATCCGGCAATTGTATCAATCAGATACACATGGCCTAAAAAAACCATGTTTACATAGCCCAGACCAAAAACCCCTACCTACATATCCCACACAAAGCCACCCCCCCCTTTTCCACAACAGTGTACACTGCACATACCCGGGACAATCAAAAGAGGTGAAACACAGCCCAACTCTGCAGTAGCTGGCTTTGTGCACGACTTCTTTCCCTGTCGCTTGTTCTTTGCAATGGTTTGGGCATTGCCTGGACCCCACACGATCTGGTCGTACGTGTGAGCTGCGCCGGTCATGTGCCAGTTGGCAATTATGGGATGTGCCAGGATGTACGCTCCTGGTGAGGCACAAGACAAACTAGTTTTAGCTAGAGGCGAGTGTGGTATGTGGTTGGTTAAAGAAAAGGTCTGGCATGATAAGTACTTAGGTGCGAGAGTGTAAGACAGCTGATAGTCGTTCGCCATTGCTGAAGTGCCGGTTGTGCCACGCACGACGTGGTCGTATGCACGCGTGTGTGTCAGGTGGCGATAATGAGATGCACTAGGGCACACTCTCCTGCTTGACTTGCGAGATGATAAGTCTTCAGATGTCAGGATGACCGATAGTATTTAACCCATCATCAGTGTTAGCATCACCGCATACACGGTTTGGTCGTATGTATGCGCGGATTTATATATATTATAATATATATATATATATATATATATATATATATATATATATATATATACATATATATATATAAATACAATACAATCACACACATCACACACATCAATATACATATATATACATATATATATATATATATATATATATATATATATATATATATATATATATATATATATATATATATATATATATATATATATATATATATATATGTATGCATTAATATATTAATAATATATTAATATATTAATGTATAAATATATATATATATATATATATATATATATTATATATATATATATATATATGTATATAACACTCTTCGAAAGCTGAAATCCAACAGTATCCCCATACCTTACAATCACCATAACTAGTCGAGGCAAAGATCACATAGTCTGTCAATAAATCGTATGCACTTGTCACAGAATCATTAACAGGTCCCAGCGTCAGTTAACTATAAATATATATATATATATGTATGTATACATACATGCATGCATACATATATATATGTATATTATATATGTATATATATATATATATATATATATATAACATATATATATATATATATATATATATATATATATATATATATATATATATATATATATATATATATATATATATATATATATATATATATATATATATATATATATATATATATATATATATATAATAACAATATATGTAATTATATATATTAATATATTAATATATAAATATATATATATATATATATATATATATATATATATATATATATAACACTTCAGAAAGCTGAAATTCAACAGTATCCTTATACCTTACAATCACCACAACTAGTCGCGGCAAAGATCACATAGCCTGTCAATAAATCGTATGCACTTGTCACAGAATCATTAACAGGTCCCAGCGTCAGTTAACCCACACACACCTATAACATCACTTGCTAGAACTAATGTATACCTACTACACCTACACAGCTACCTACGGTCTACGGTCTACCAACGGTCTACCGCGTATCATACCCAGCTTGCCATCCCCTCGCACCGCCTCCACAACGCCTGCGTCAAAGAAGGGCTTGTACGCAGCCAGCATGTACGCGTCACTGTAGTCGTTGACAGGGTTCCACTTGAGCAACACCACCTCTTGCTCGTTGAACAGTTTGAACAAGATGTCACCTCCCGCGATTGAGTTGACATTCCCTGCGCCCAGCACGAGCGATACAGCACCACCGAAGGACTTGTCGGTTGCACGAGAGCCCTGTGTGGTGGGTGTACAGATGTGCATCAGACGAAGGTAGAACATATGGTGTATACATACATACATACACACACACACACACACACATATATAAATATATATATATATATATATATATATATATATATATATATATATATACGTGCAATGTTGAGTATCGTACGTGAAATTGCAATGTCTCGCTATTGTACCCTACGCACTCTATACGCCGGGTGCTCGCCCTACCAACACAGCAACAGAGACACATATCGATATGCAGCAGGGTGCGACCTTCACTCTTTTTCTATCGTAGTAAGAAGTTAACAGTGAATCGGATATGGCGATTAAAGGTCTGCATATGCGTGCACGTACTTTTGGGTGCATACTTTTGGGTATGAATGTATATTTAAGGATACATCCTTGCTGCCGTTTCGTACCCAGGTTGACTTTTTACTCGACGATATACGCACAGTCCTAATTAAATTGCCGCATCCATAGCACAAGCACAGCACATGTGTAACAAGCTCACAAGTATATTTTCATTCCTTCACACACGCGGATGTATATATTATATATATATATATTATACATATATATATATATAAATATAAGTATGCATCTAAACAGTTCTCCGTATACCCAAATCCATTGTATGCCGGAGACACTTGCTCATACTATACACACATGTTTTCACATATACGGAGACTAGACAGGGATATATGCATATGTATATATATATATTTGTGCTATTGTTTCTTTTTGCAACAGTTATGCATGATGTCATATCTGCAAAGGCTTTGTGCCATCATCGACTTTGCCCATCCACAGTATTTTCCAAAATCTTAACAGTTGCACGGAATAGTGCCGCAATCAGTACGCTTGCCGCTAAACGTGTGACTAGTCCAGACCTTTACGAACATGATATCACATATGCCACAACCTATATATATATATATATATATATATATATATATATATATATATATATATATATATATATATATCGTGTTCGAATATATATGCTTGTATCCATACCTGAACAGGTTCGGCACCCTCTTCGACCTTGTCTACCCACAGCTCTCCGTACAGTCCCACCCACAGCACTGCATCCATAGCACTCGCAGGAAACACATGGCACACAGTGGCCTTGCCATCCACACTCTGCGTGATTCCCATGTAGGGCTGCAGAGGGATATATAAGATACACTCAGAGAAGACACGGGCGTGTTTTAGATACACTCAGAGAAGACACGGGCGACTATGTAGTGATATGACTCGTGGGATATATATATGTGCACAAGGAACGTCGTACCGGTGTACAGTAGCATGTTTGGTGATGATAGATAGAACTTGGGAGAAAAGGCTGATTTAAAACATATTGGAGTGGTATGGGCTAGAACTTTGGCTGCGGCACTATTCCAATGGATGTCGCCCACTCAGTTAGACACAAAAGACTATGCAGTGATGTGTTATACGAGACATTTAGTACACAACGCAACGAACGATGTAACAGAGTACAACAGCATGTACGGTGGCGGCTAGATAACCCCTGAAGAGAAGACCGATCCGTGATCGTATTGGAAAGATATGAGTCAGGAGGTAGATGACCCCTGAAGAGAAGACCGATTCGTGAACGTATTGAAGAGATATGAGTCAGGATGTTGGGTGCGCAAACTGTGCCTGTGGCTGTGCCTCGATATAGAGTTGTGGTGTCTTTACGTTTACGTTTACCATCAATCACATCCGTTGGTGTGTATACCGTACGTCGTGATGAACAAGCCCGCACCATCACTTGCGCCTACTACGACCACGTTGAACGTGATACACGAATCTACTGGTGATAACTCACAAACTGCAACGCACCCCACGGGGCCCAGAAGTTTAACGATAGAAGCAAATGAATGCGTGCATGCCTACTACTGGTACCTGCGTGCTCGTGTGAGCGATATATATATATAACTCGAAGTGACGTGAATCCCTCCCCAACCTCGAAGCTATATCAAACTTGTTCACTCAAGTCCACTAGTATACATAGGTACCAGATATGCCCCAACCACTAACATCTCCTACTACCACACCCCATACACACCCCTGGTACCGTCACAGTCTCTCCTACTACCACACTCCATACACACCCCTGGTACAGTGACAGTCTCTCCTACTACAACACCCCATACATACCCCTGCTACGGTGACAGTCTCATTACGGGACTCTTGGAGCGCCATAGGCTCGAGGGTGTTGAGATAGAAGTTGATGTTCTTAATCTGCCCACAGATGCTTGCCAGGTACTCTTCCCCCAGTAGATCATCGTAGTTGCCATGGTTACTGAACCCCCTCGCCTGCACGGCTGCCTTGGCCCATTCGAGACCGTCGCGCATGAGGTTCTCGCGGGTTTGCCTGAGCATCTGTTGCCAGAGATTGGCGCGTGTGCACACACACAGCCAGGTGGGTGAGAACATGAACAAACAACCACAGCAGGCATTCGATATGAGGACGTGTTATATAGTTAGATTTATACTTATTGAGATGGTTTAGCGTGTGCACGAAAGCAAGCGAAATGATGTACACGCTGACTGGAGAATCACAGAGACTATCTTTCAAGAAGTTTAGTTCGTATTGCCTCAGTGAGCACTTGCATGAACACACACACACACCGGGTGAGCAGACCACACTCGCCGTTTAAAAGAAACATCTCTAATCATGCCTTGTTGACGACCACGCAAGCGTTTATAATGACACAGTGTGTGCGGGTATACATTAATATAAAACACCAAGTTGGACCCAGTATTGTCTGCTTAAGTAGCAAGTCTCATGGCGGCCACGATAAGTGCAGGTACAGACTCAATATACTATTGACACGCGCAATTGCTTCGTAGAGAGCCCGTCTTGACAACTAAAAAAGTATTCATGCATGCACTACGACGGATGAAAGTACAGTGATATACACCGTTATAATAGCTACGCAAAAAGACCATGGTTTTATGATGACATGACATATATATATATATATATATATATATATATATATATATATATATATATACATATATATATATATATATATATATATATATATATATATAGAATAATATATATATATATATATATATATATATATATATATATATATATATATATGTTTGTGTGTATATATATATATATATATATATATATATATATGTGTGTGTGTGTGTGTACACGTGTATGTGTGCAAGTGCCTCTTTGTTTCCAGTACAGTAAGTACAACGCACAATACCGCAAGAGATAAAGCAACGAGTTTTGAAATGACAGATGCACCAATGTAAGTGATATACATATCAAACAACAAAGGCATATCTCCACCCGCGTGACAGCTGAGATTCCCACCCACTTGCATTTCTAAACAGGCGGTCTTTAGATACGGCATTTCGTGATATGAACGAAATAAGGTATATGACATATGTATAGAATAAACTCCGAAGACAAGCACAAACCGCTCCAAGTTAAATACATTCTATATGTGAAATGCATATGGCAAATTATTAATGTTTTATGAATGTTTTAGATTGTAAGTTTATACTGATATTGCAAGATAAATACTTTCTGCATGATAAGTACATATTACAACAAAAGTACATATTACAACAATAAATATTGTATAATATATATATATATATATATATATATATATATATATATATATATATATATATATATATATATGTATATATATATATATATATATATATGTACACATACATACATACATACATACATACATACATACATACATACATATACATACATATATATATATATATATATATATATATATATATATATACTGTAAGTTGTATATAAAACAAGGTTTGCATACCCACCTGCACACGCGTGGCAGCTGTAGTCTCCACCCACGTGCGTTTCTTCGCATCCAGTCTGTTGAGTGCGGCATCGACCTCTGTCTCGGTGGCGAATTTGGCGTTCTTGGCCTTCTTCATAGCGTCAGTAACCGTCATTGAATATAACCCTCGATGTGCTGTCTTAGACACAAGTATATGAATATTTTTAAAATATATACGTGTGTGTACACAGATATTATTTTATATTGCTCAGAGCTGAATAAGAGGTACACAGTAAACAGCAGGCTTGTAAATATGTGAATACCAGAGACTACTCAGTAGTAGTAGTGTTGTGCTGCAATGTCAGGTGTTGTCAATATAGATCTATAGGAAGTAAATACTGCGCTGGTTTAAGACAGCAGTTTTCGCTATGATGGTATGTTATGATCGTCGGAAACTACTTTGCTATGACGATATGTCCGGACGCAATGTCATTTATTACAGTCAGAAATCCGATATACGTCATGATATTCTCCTAAGAAGACATACCGCGACGGGTCGGAAACTAGCTTGCTAGGAAGACACGTCTTTGTCGTATACCAGGCCAGAGTAAATACCAACAAGAGATCTTGCTTGATCTTTGATTAAACTCCTTCACTTCTGATTGCATAATACTGGTAACTGGAGGCTATGGCTCGATGCTAAATTGCTGATTGCTGATTGCTGAATTGCTGAATTGCTGATTAACAGTTTGACACTAAAAAGTTAAAGAAGAAGAACATATAATAGAATATCCTTCATCGAACAAAGAAGTTAAAAAATAAATATGACATATTTATTTACTGATTGACACTTGTTTTTCTATTGTTTTATTATGTAAGGTCCCTCGAATTTCCCAAATCGGTCCTTACTATCCAAATCCAAAAGTCGGCCCAAAAAAAAGGATCATCACAGTTTTGGCGCCAAAAAAAACCATAAAATCCCAAAATTCGGTAGTAGTAGCTTTATTCTTAGGTTTACGATATAAGCAGTCTTTAGTCCTCTTCGTCCTTGTTTTCCTTATGTTCTTAGTGAAGGTCTCCACTCTGGCGCTGGACGTGGACTGACCAACAAGAGATCTTGCTTGATCTTTGATTAAACTCCTTCACTTCTGATTGCATAATACTGGTAACTGGAGGCTATGGCTCGATGCTAAATTGCTGATTGCTGATTGCTGAATTGCTGAATTGCTGATTAACAGTTTGACACTAAAAAGTTAAAGAAGAAGAACATATAATAGAATATCCTTCATCGAACAAAGAAGTTAAA
>LUCW03001458.1:0-42500 GCA_001586965.3 Sphaeroforma sirkka | reverse complement strand
AGGTTGTTGAGTTGATCATGCTTGACTGCAAGTACCGCCTACTAGTGCCTATTTACACTTTTGATTGGCTGAAATAGGGCCGTATCAGTAGTCATCAGTGAGAAAAGGTACATGACACCGTAACAGGCAACTAGCATCCATGATCATTGATCATTCATCATCCATCATAATTTTTTTTTTGTATTTTATTTTGGTTTGTTTTTGTTTTTAAAATAAATACAGCAAATACGACCATAGAGTTCGAAAATCAGACAACACGACCAATATATAAAACAAAACAAAAAACCATAAAAATACATAAATAAACAAAAGACTGACAATAAATAAATAAATAAACAAAATCAAATTGTATTTACAAAAATACCATAATGATTTTTTTTGGTTTTTACCAAAAAAAAAACTAGAACAAAAAAAATACAATAAGCACAAAGAAAGCCCAAAGAGTCAAAAGTAAATTTGCTAATAAGCAATAAATATGTAAATAAATATCGTATTATAGATTCAGATTGGGGTTGTTTGGAAAAAAGCAACAAAATTCCAATTTTCAGTTCCTTGGCTAGAGTTGGCTTTTGTTTATTGCAGAGCATGTGCTTGGTGCGACATGAAATCGTGCACCACACCCCGGGACACTGGGAAGGTAGGTCGTTCACTCGCGCGTGTATCCGCAAAAACACTGCGACAACTTTGTCATTCACAAATATAATAAATACCGTTTCCGATGTGAGCGAGTATATATCTTTCATGTTTATAAATCAGCCGACCCGGACCGTGGCCCGTAGGTCGTGCGAAGGCTCTATTGCGTCTAGCATCGGCCTTTCCCCTGAATGATAACGAATATGCTTTTTATTTTGAGGTTTTACCGCAGCCGGGATAGTCACACTTTTATGGCCGTTCGCCTGTGTGGGTGCGAATATATAGTCTCGCAGAGAATCTATAGACTGAGTGCTGTGCTTGGTGTCGATGAAAATCACAATACGCTACTGTAAGTCGTACAATGAAGAATATCAAAATTCGTTCAAATAAAAGATATATCATAAGTGCTTCTAAATTGGAATCTAACCACACGTACGGCGGATACCTACCCTTACAATACTATATCAACAGAGCTATTTTTTATTCAAATTCAATTTTGATGACTTTTGACACGAGAAGAACACTTCAGCAAAGCAAATTGTACAAATCTACGACCTGTAATACGATGTAATACATGGAACGTCCATGACATGGCACACGGCTTTGAACATCCTTTGCCTCGCACGTGACAATATTTAACGGTTCGTTGCCTGACAGGACACTCCTCCGATACCGTAGCCAGCTATGAGAAGCACATGTCTTTTGAATATTTAGAAGCGCCAATTCAATGAACATGCAATGACAATTCGGGCGCGTCAATGTCAAATACACCGAGACTAAAACCCAAATATATGACTGAAAACTTATTTCGTACTAATGTTGGAGATTACAGTCGAAGTATATAGACAACACCAAAATCCTAGATGTTACATTGCTATTAACTGCTAATGAGCATCAGGAAATAACACGTACTCTGAGAATTTCACAGTTAAATCATATAAACCAACGAGTGCACAACAGTCAACTAATCACAATCATAATTGACGAGGAAGATGTAGAAAAAATGTAGATGAGATATTATCCATATACATACGGTGTTTAACTCCAAATGGATAAATACGATAGAAGCACAACAAAGCCGTGACAATTGTGTGCAGGTGCAAGTATAAAAATTGTACAATGTATTTTGCCTAAGCAAGCACACATATCACTGACTCGGGTTTGAATATATGAATAGTTCACAAAACGAGTATTTATATGAACAAACATATTCTATCTCAAATTTGTGTGTGATATCAACAATAAACGTGTATAGAAATACATATATACAAACACATATATTAGATATATTCCATATATATATATTTATATACATATACATATATATATATATATATTATACGTGTACACACAAACAAACATAAACGCACACACACACATATATATATATATAACAGTGCACAAAAAAAGATGTTTATCAAACAAATATATTCTATCTCACTTTTGTGAGTAATATGAACAACATACATGTATGGGACACATGGATACAAAACACATATATTTACATATATTCATTATATATATATATATGTATATATATATTATATATATATATATATATATATATATATATGTAATTGTGTGATATGCATATCTATAATGATATAAACATGCATGCATATGCATGCGTATGCATACATACATATATATATATGTATATATATATATATATAATAATAATATATAATAATATATGTATATATATGTATATGTAATATATATATATATATAATATGTATAACATATATATATATATATATATTCTAAAATATAAGTATAGATGTTTTGCATATATATATATATGTATACATATGTGTGAGTGGTTTATATATACTAACAACACCCATATATATGTTATTATATCCGATAAGGGGACCTGTGAGATCAAGCACTTCAACATCAACATATATATATATATATATATATATATATATATATATATATATATATACACATATGTGAATACACACACACACACACATACACATCACATGTATATATATATATATATATATATATATATGTATGTATGTAGTATTTGTATATATATATATGAATAGATATAGATATAGCTATATATATATATATTTATACATTATATATATATATATATATAATCGTAACTAGATGATCAATATATAGATTGAAAGCATTCCCGTAAATAATACCTAGCAGAGAATGGCATCGAGAATACGGACACTGGGTACGGTATTCACTCTTCAGTTGCCATGTTAGTTACTACGACAGTGTGTCCAGTGTCACTGTTAGTGTCACTGCAACATTGTGAGATCTCACAAAAGTAGTCGAACCTGTTTTTTTTCACAGCTCAATTGTCATAGCGTTAAAAAATGGAGTAAAAATATTATCGCATCGATCTACACACGGGGGACTGCGAACTTCAGCCTTGAGGTCTATGATTGATGAAATATGAATCTCACCTCTGGGAGGCTGGGCCTATATCATTACAACATTTTCTACCATCTGCCTTGTACCCTTCTGCCACTTGATGGATATACAAGTGCATCACACATTGACTTTATATATATATATATATATATGTACGTACGTACTTTTAACATTACAAATACATACACTTCAACTTGCTTTATATTGCAGATGTATCTTCGCATATATGCGTGAATATATATAATATTTAGTAAGTTAGTCTCGTTAGACACGTATATATATATAATATAAAGTCAGTCATTCCTATAAGGATACGAAAAGTGATGGATACTGACGATAATGCCGCTAGGACACAGCCTACACAGCTCTGCGCAACTAGGCAGTTGACGCGTGCACAGAAAATTTTCGTCTACTTAGTGAATGGCCTTGTGGCTGGTGTTGTTAGTGGGATGATAAGTGCTGGGATTCACTACCTCGTGTTTATGAACGATGTCGACTTTGGCGCTTGGCTATTCGACCCTCTACCTTTGGCTGGTGAGTAGAGATGATGTACGCATATGCATGCATATATATATATATATATATATATATATATATATATATATATATATATATATATATATATATATATACTATTTATGTATATTTTATATATATATATATATATATATAACATATACATGCTATATATATATATATTATATATATTATGTGTATATATATAATACATACATATATGTGCAATAATAATGATAATATTGCCAACATTATTGTTATTGCATTGTCAGTATACATATATATATATATGTTATATACGCATGTTAAACATGTATTATGTGAAATGTGGGTAATACATATGTGAAATGTGTATATATACATAATTGGTGCATGCATTATGCATGTATATACATGTATACCATGTATGGCATATACATGTATATATTATATATAATATATTACTATAACAATATATAATGGCTAACTATGCTGAATGTGTATACAATACATGGAATACATATTATTACATATATTATATGCTTATTAATTATATATTAGCAATATTACATTTGTTATTATTGAATACATACATACATATTATATATATGTATTAACACCATATAATATATGTAATTATAATAATACGTATTATGTTATTATGTTATTGTTGTTATTATATTATGGTTATTATTATTATTATGTGTAATATTATTATTATTGCAATAATAATATATAATAATATTATTATTATTATTATTGGCATTATTATGATCATACACATTATTATTATTATGCATTATTGCCATGTATGTTGGCTGAAGCATGTAATACATATTATATTATAATGTCATGTGTTAATGACACAACCAATACATATTATTATTACATGTTGTTATGTTGTTATTAATGACATGTAATGTTATTATTATTGTTACATTGGCTACAATATTATTATGTGTTTTGTTCAGCCAATATTACACATTACATACATGTGCATTATTGCTATATTACAATAATAATTGTCATGCATACAACGTATACATTAACAGTTACATGTATTGTTATAATATTAACAAGCATATGTGTATGTGCCAATGACATTATTAATATTATTGATATTAATTATTATTATTATTGTATATGTACATATATAATGTATAGCCAATGGTGCAATATGTTATACATGTTAATATGACAATAATACACATGTATTATACATATATTATACATTACCATACATTGTTATAATGAGTATGGCAAGGCAATACATACATATAATATATAATATGTAATGTGTAACATACATGTATATGTATATATGCCGTATATATATATATGCTATGTATATATTATTATATATATATATATATATATATATATATATATATATATATATATTATATATATATATATATATATATATATATGTATATATATATTATATATATTATATATACATATTTATATATATATATATATATATATATTCGAGTTTCGAATATCAATATACATTAGAACAAATCTTTATATGTAGTATGTATACTTATTTGCTGATGAAAAATCGTTGTGCCTCAGGTGATGCTGCTCTGTCTATTGGCATTCAGCAGGGCATCACGTGGCTTATTGTCGGTCCCGTTATCCGACGCCAAATAAGACTGGGAATGGTAGGCATGTCTGATGAGTCATGCCTATGTTTCACTTACCTGCTGACTGAGGTTACGCGTTCCATAATCCTGAAGCTGTGAAGTATAAGGGGGCTTAGAAGCTCAACATCTTGGCTTTTTTGGGGGCAATTGTACTGATTGGAGTAAGGGCAGTCGACACTATGGTGGATGATTGGACTATATGCAAAATACAACACATATTTATAATCATGACCTTCAGTACATTGGAAATACATTGGGAACCTTTGGTCATGAAATTGAGTACATTGAATAGTTTTTATCCATGAAATTTAATGCATTGAGTTTGTTTTTAATTCTGTCTTGTATGAAAGGCACGTAGTCTGTCGTGTTGTTTCGTACTCAAATATACTTGCTACATACAAACACCATCCTAAACCATAGGTCAAGAGAATAAGGCATCGCCTCCCTCTCGCATTAGGAGTGTGTTTTCTAGCCATGCAACTCAGTTTGACATAGCCTTCTAAATTAGACAAGTTTGGCATATAACCAAAAGTGTCTGTATATGCTCCCTTTCACCAGCCATTCCGTCCACAGTGCTCTCTCTTCTACGCACGTATGCACTTCAATTCGTACCTAACTGTTGTATTTGGACACCTACCGTGATTCCGTAGTCATGTTGCGCTTCAGGGGTAGTTACTTCCTTCTCTGATAATCGTATGTACGTTAATTCCTGTTGGCTTATTGCATGCGTGGCTGGGTCGCTCTGATGCAGGTCTGGCAATCTTGTCCCTCTATGTATAGTCCATGCATTCGTAGCTTTGTACTTATAGATAAATGGTGTGCCTTCGCAGCTTTGTATTTTTAGGTGAATGGTGTATATTTGGAGCTGATGGTGTACCTTCGCAGCTTTGTACTTATAGGTGAATGGTGTACCTTCGTAGCTATTGGTGTGCCTTCGCAGCTTTGTACCCATGGATGAATGGTGTACCTACATGCCCCCAGTTACTCAACACCACCCGCACGCGCTTGTGTCCTAGTGCGGAACGTACGCAGACGGGTCTAGTCTCTGTACAGGTCTTCTTCCAGTTCTATTTTTAGCGCTCCCACACCTTCTGTCACACACTTTGATCACTCCCAACTCCCTCTGTATATACAACTCACAGCTCAAGGACCCTGTCGGTTCATACTCATGTGCTCTTATACCTTCACTGAAGATCTTATGCTTCATGCCTCCTTGACATTCCATAGTAAAAACTAAATCACTCACCAAAACCCTAAAACCCAGGCATCCCTAATTAAGTATACTAAATCTGGTGTTTCTGTGACACTCAGGTAGCGCCGGTAACGCGCAAAAAGCACAGCAGATGGAACTCGCCCAGGGCTAAGCGGTGGTTGCACATCAGCGATATGCTCGATTGGAGAGGGAAGGACGGTGAGTTTTTATTGCTTGCATAAACTTGGTTTATACTATATACGTAGTATGTCTATAAGGTGGTTGCACATCAACGATGTGCTCGATTGGAGGGGGAATGGCGGTAAGTATTTATTGCTTACATAGGCTTGGTTTATACTATATACGTAGTATGTCTATAGGGTGGTTGCACATCAACGATGTGCTCGATTGGAGGGGGAAGGATGGTAAGTATTTATTGCTTGCAAAAACTTGGTGTATACTATAGACCGTAGTCTGTTACAGGGTGGATGATTATAAATGATATGCTCGTTTGGAGGGGAAAGGATAGTAGGTGTTTACTAGTGAAATGAACTTGGTTTGTGCTATAGACCGCAGTATGCATATAAGGTGGTTGACTATACATGAGATGGTCAATAGGAAGGGGAAGGACGGTAAGTGCTTGACTAATCAAATAAACTTGGTTGATGCTATTGATCTGAATATGTGTGGGGCTGTAGGTGTGTTTTTTTTTCATTCTCATATACGCAATTTATAAATATAACTATTCTCGTTCTCTTATATACACAATTTATAAATAGATATATTCCCATTCTCGTATACACAAGTTATAATAAGATCCTTTTCCATTCTCGTATACGCAATTTATACGTATAGTCATTCCCATTATTCTACACACAATTTGTAAATAGATTTATTCTCATGCTCCTATACACAATTAATAAATAGAACTTTCTCAGTCTCCAATACGCAATAAATAGAGTCATCCCCCTTCTCGTATAAATAATCTATAAATGGAATCATCTCCCCTCTCGTATAGATAGTTTATAAATAGAATCATCCCTCTTCTCGTATATATAATCTATGAATATAATCATCCCCATTCTCGTATTGATAATCTATAAAAAGAACCATTCCCCTTCTGGTATAAATAATCTATAAATAGAATCATCCCCATTCTCGTGCACACAATTTTGAAATAGCACTATTCCCCTTCTCGTATATGCGTAACGATTTGGCATACAAACGTATAAATAGAATCACTCGCCTTCTCACATCCATCCTATCTAAGTCTCACTCCCTCATTTCCGTCGACAGTGTTGAAGCTTCAGATCAGACATACAGTACCCCGGGCCGTTCTATTTATAGCTTTGAGTCTGGCTGTGTATTGGCCTATATCCGCCGCAGTACTCACCCTTGTGGTGAGTACATACAGACGATTGGTGCCTTGGGAGGCGACCGTGTTCTTTGGTGTGCTTGGAGTTGTCGTAGGTATGTGGAAGCGGGCGTTAGGAATTTGTGTAATGTAAATATGTATATATGTGCATAACTATAGATATGATAAGTGTGTATGCGCAGGTATATATATGTATGCACATACCTATAGATGGAATATGTTTATGGGCACACACACACGCACACACATATATATATATATATATTTATATATATATATATATATGTATGTATGTGTGTATGTGTGTGTGTGTATGCATGGATGGATGGATGGATGTATATATGTATGTATGTGTTCATATATATATATATATATATATATATATATAGCGATAGGTATATTATACGTAGATTAGAAGCGTATGAATATAACGCATACATACATACATGCACATGCACATAACGGTAACCAGATCATATGTGTATTAGCATATATATATATATATATATATATATATATATATATATTATATATATATATATATATATATATATATTATATATGTATATATGTATTATATATATATGCATGTATGCATGTAATATATATATATATATATATATATATATATATATATATATATATATATATTCTTATACATACATATGTATATATATATTATATATATGTGTGTGTTTTGTACTTAAGGGTAGATAGAATATGTGTGTATGAGCAAATTAGTAGATGCATGTATATACCGAGAAAGACAGGGCACGTATGTGTAAACACACATATATACATGTAGCTGGATACATCTTCTGCTATGTCACGTGTTTGTGGCTCTACTGCCCAAGATATGAAATCATAAACCCCTAAAACCCTCAGTGGCGTAAGATGTAAAGATGTTTGGTGTCTCGGAAAAGGCAGTGCAGATATGAGGCTTGTCCACCTATCGGTTTCTGACTAACACAAGCTTAAAACCTTAGTGTTTTAGTGGTCTATCAATATAACATAAGCACACAGCCTTTTAGGGGTTTAAAGGTTTATCTATATAACATAAGTACATAATCTTTTAGGGCTATAGTGGTTTATCTATATAATAGAAGCACACAGCCTTTTAGGGTTTTAAAGGTTTATCTATATAACAGAAGCATATAATCATTTAGGGTTTTAAGGTTTCGCCTATATAAGAGAAGCCTATAAGTTTAAGGGTTCTACATATCTATATAACAGAAGCACATTACCAGACGGAATGCACGCAGACAGGCATGATCACGCGGGCACTAATTTTATTCCTCACTTCTGTTACATAACCACGTGTGTCTAAATGCGTACCGAAGTATATCTGCAGTCATACTCTTGTTGTTGCGATGTTCGAATATATATGTAAAGTACATACCAGTTGGTGGCATATGAGCGAAAATAGATAATAAAAGTCCAGTTCACACAATTTGCACAACCCTGCACACTGGTAGTCATATGATTGTGATTTACTGTTGTCCACAGCTGCCTCATCAAGCCCAATCGTTGCGTTTGTGGCTATGCTCAATGCAGCAGCCGATGCACCTATACTCCAGGTATGTCCAGCATTCGGAAATAGTTGTGATTCTTAACATTATATATATATATATATATATATATATATATATGTGTCCTGCGCTATCCTGATCCAAAAAATTGACGCATGCACACCGTACGGGTAAATGAGATTCGTCCGTTTTCGGGTTTCTGCCGGTTGCCGCCTACGGACAAAACTCTATTTGCTGTCGGCACAGAGTCAGCTGACACGGGTCTACCATCCGACACTTCTGATTGCTTGCTATTTATAGAACCCTCGCACTCTGTTGATACTCCAGTCCAATCCCTCACTTAGCGCCCGTGTTCACCTACGCATGAGCCAACGTGCCATTCGTACGACAATTCTGATTCGTTACAATTTATAGGACGCTCACATTGCTCGCACGGTATTGATATTCCACCCCACCCAGCACCCGGGTTCGCCTACGAATGGGTCGTGTCCTTCGTACGACATTTCTGATTCGTTGTCAGATAAAAAGGGGCCCCTCGCGGCCAATGAGAACGAAGCGACGGTTGACGCTACTGTAAGACACCCCGCTGTGGATATTGATGACACGCTTACGACGCCATCAGTAGTTTAGATATAGACATCAGAAGGTAATAGGACATGTTAAAGATTGAGCACACATCAGCACTCTAGGTGTAGACATGAGGAGTTATTTATGACACATGATAAATAGGGTGTGGTGGCATGTGGAGGGTGTGGAAAGATTAGGATGGTGAGTGGGTGAGTGTGATATATATATATATCATGTAGGGTAAATGAGCATCGTGAGGAATAATGTGGTGGTGAGTGGCACAGGTGTCTCAAGATTTCGCCCAATTAAGGAGAATTTGCTGCTGACACATTCATACATGTACATATGATGCGCGTATGAAGGTACACCGAGACGAACGTTGAGAGGTGATACGACATCCTTGCGCATACGCGTGTTGCTGTCGTAAGCATGCAGATATGTGCCTAGGCGTGTGTGTATGTATACATACAACGCACACGCCACGCCAGTCACAGTCGTAGTCATGCAGATAGACACGTAGGTGTGTGTGTGTGTGCAAAGTACAGAGTGTACCAGAGTGGGAGTAGATAGCCTTGTCAATGGTCGCACGTGCGTATTTGCCCGAACAACAACCCATACATTTTAATAGAAGTTATACTCATCGCAGGGGATAGTAGGTATGCCCACTTCAGGTAACAAGAGATAGGTATGTTCCTCTCAAGTAGTAGTAAGTAGCCATGCTTCTTTCAAGTAGTAGTACGTATGTATGTTACTCTTAAGTAGTAGTAAGTAAGTATGCTCAGAAAAGCATGTCCTGGCGTAGATAGAGCTCAGACTGATCTAATGGCAAGCACTGGTACAAACGGGGAGGTGTCCTACGAGAGGCTGGGTTACTTCATGTACGCCAATGCCCAATAGTCCCGTTTTCTCAGTTAGAGGTGCACGTGTGGGTGCTTCGACACACAGACGAGAGCTGAGCGTGCCGGAGTAGATCCTTAGATCTTATCTTGGAGTAGATTCTGGCTTCCGGGAGTAGATATTTAGATCTTGGATCTTGGCTTTTGAGAGTAGATCTGCACACTCTGGAAAATGCCTGCCATTGGCATTTTAGTCGTGCATAGGATGAACCGAAAAGAGCGGAAATAGTCTGTAGAGATTCGATTAAACGTATTGCGTGGCTTATTCGTGGCACGTTCATCTCTGCTGATGTTTTAGGGTTTCGGGTTTTAGTTTTAGTATTTCTGTGTTATTATGTAGGAGGCTATGTATGAATTCTGCATCCACCCGTGCCAGTGCAGAATTGTACTGAAGTTCGCGAGATGACAATGTACATTCTTTCCGTTGTATAAACCTAGTTTGCGACACGGGATTGCAATAGGGACTCTACAGCTACGCTTTCAGTAATAAACTTAGTTGATGACATAGGACTGTTCATGGGTCAAATGTTCTGGTGGTATGTAGTATGTACACGCTTTCGTTGTGCCTCATGTGAACTAGATGATCTACTGTGCATATGTGATGCGTACGCACACTTTATCAATCCACTAACCATAGGTAATGCATATGTACACTATATCAATCTACTAACCATAGGTTATACATATGCACACTATATCAATCTACTAATCATAGATTATGCATATTCACACTATCAATCCACTAACCATAGGTGATGCATATGCATACTTTATTGATTCTGCATGTGTGAGCTGTTTCATACAGTCTCGCCCATAAGGAACAAGATCACAGCCATGACTGTGTACATGCGGTTTTCGGCTTCAGGGAAAACCAGCGACCGTTTACTGTAGAAGACTTCGTCATCTACCTCCTCAGGATGTCTGCACACAAGCATGTGGCGTTGTTTATTATCAGTATAGTGTATATATATGTGTGTGTATGTGTATGTATCTATGTATCTATGCCTATATCTATGCTTATATGGATATATCAATATTTATATCGATATATCTATATTCAAATCTATAACTATAACTAACTATATCTATAACTAACTATATCTATAACTACATCTATAACTATAACTAGGATATAGATATAGAATTAGATATTGTGTGTGTGTGTGCATTATATATAAATATATCAACGATCAGACGTGGATGGTCTCTTTAGTACATTGTGTTTTACTCAAGGAACGTACGTCTGGTATAACAAGAGATCGATAATCACAAAAGCATCGGAATAGCATCCGCAAACGCTGCATTTGTATGTAGAATAATAATCTACTTCTATTTTTCGTTTTGATGGCAAATCTACACTCGGGCAATTCTCATAACTTTATTTCCGAACAGACTTCGGTACATGAATAAACACAGATTCGTATTCAGAGTTAAAGATATAAATGATTTGTACCCACAAACGTATTTATCATGCATATACATGTATATAGGCAAAAATAGTAACATACACACATGCATGAAACGGTAATATTTATATTTATATATATATATATATATATATATATAATATATACTATATACATATACATAATATATATATCCATATATACTATATATATATATATATATATATATATATATATATATATATAAACATACATACATACATATTTACATAATATATATATAGTATACGTGTGGGCTCCACCACTTTATGCACAAAATGGTGTTAAACTTGTAGACACCAGAAGTAGAAACACGCATGTCTATTGAGCCTTTAGTACCACCATACATGAGCAAAAATGAATGTATATATGTATGTATGTATATATGTAGGTATTATATATTTAAATACATGCACACAAATAATGTATGTATGTATATATATATTTAAATTCATGCACACAAATGTATGTATATCTGTATATATGTATTCAGTCTACCTGGGAAGACAGTGCAGAAAGTGCCAGTCGCTGTCCGCTCCTTTGCACAGCTCTTCCGTCACCTGATAGCCCTCAAACGACTTAAGTTTCTCGTCTTTCTTGTGTTCATCACCCATGCTCACCTGTGGAGTGCACACGTGGTATGTAAGAGAATGTGTATGTATAAGGATGTATATATATATATATACTCGCGCCATTGAACTTGTGCGTTGCATTGCGAGGGTAGGTAAGTGTTGCACACCGGACTATATAAAACCATAAACCCTAAAACCTACGCGGCATGTAGATCGCTACTATGGTGAGTGACGTGTATTCAATGAACATAACTCATTGTCGTGCGAGCATATTGTTCCTTTGTTCAGTGATCATATAACAAACACCTACGTGACTACCATGCGGAAGTCGAATACGGCTGTATGTTTTAGAGGAGAGTACGTAATGTATACCTGTAAATGCTAAATGTTAGATATACATATATACATATATTGTATTCCGTGTATTCGTGTGTTTTCGTGCGTGTCTACTCAAACTACGATCATAGGCAGCTTACAGTCAAACTTTAAATACACACACACACACACGGATTAAAGAATGGACACACAATTCGTAAATACACAAACATGCATGTAATAAAGCACACGCACATTTTATGTAAACATACACAAATATATTTACTAAAGCATGTACACACATACGTATATAGATACACACACATACACGAAGTAAAAATTGTACATACACGCATTTAGAAATATATATATATATATATATATATATATATATATAAATATACGAATGTACAAGTATATATAATCATGTGCATGCATTCATAGATACACACACACATACCCATGTGTCGGTTGTTATGAAGTCAGCGCCCTCCACCGCTACCTTGGGGTCATTTGTGTATGTAATCTCAGCGCCACTCTCCTTGCACATATCCTTGGCGTCTTCAACTACCTCATCCTATAATGCATATATATATATATAAAAGTATAAAAGTATGTACATATGTATAAAAGTATAAGAACATATGTAAAAAAGTATAAGTACATATATAGTTGAATATATATGCAATAGAGAGTGGACAACTAGCTCTAAACTGCAGCATTTCAAAAGTACATAGGAACGTTTGTCTGTGCATATGTACCTGTCACTATGACATGTACCTGTCATTATGATATATATATTTGAGTGCATGCGTGTGCACCAGTTATCTAATTAATCTCATAGATTGTCTGCTGCCCAATGAAATGGCCGGGATGTAACCCTAAACCCTAAAATCGGCTGCTTTGCCCAATGAAATGGTCAGGTTGTCTCTAGCGATGGTAGGATGAGTCATGCCACAACCACTCACGTTGGACGAAGCTACCATCGATTTGAACAAATGCGCAATGTTTCTGGCGCAACACTTACACAGTGAATTCAGGAGAGGAGGGCGAGGGGGTGTTACATATACACCTCACGCAACACAGACCGTACATGAAACGGCAAGGTGTGTTATCTCCGCAACAAGGACAGTACAAGAAACGGAAAGTATTTTTTGTCTGTATCAGTGTGTTGGTGTGTTCCTGTTCATGTTTTGTGAATGTCGCTGTGTGCTTCTGTTGGTGTGTTGTGGATGTCTTTGTGTGTTACTGTTGTACGTACCAGGCACTCATATCCTTTTGGTGCGGCTACAGCCATGTCCACACCCAACTTCGCACAAGCGATGACCAGAGAGTGTGTTACGTTGTTGTTGCCGTCTCCTACCCTGTATGATGTACATGTTAATTGGGGTTAAAACGTCTATCCATGTCGGCTTATTCTAGAATTCATACACTTGCCAATTGTGTTTGAAACGCATTGACGATATTAGAATGCATATACGTGCCAACTACGATTTTTAGCCTTCTAGAATTTTTGGCAGTCAAAATTTGGTGGGATGGAAATTTGGGTTTAGTTAATGCCAATTGCTACTAGAACGTATATACCTTGCATCTAATAGTACAAAGCAGATAAAGCACAAAATGACAGAAAAAAACACACAGTAAGAATAGTATAAGTGTACCCCCTGATACACATACTCCCTGAAACACATACTTATATATATATATATATATATATATATATATATAGTCGTCCTACCATGCCACCTTCAGCTTGCGGTCCTTTGTAGGGTGTTTGGGGAAGGACGGGTAGACCTAATGGGTGTGCGGGGGATCGATAGAGATTGAGAATGAGTGAGGTGAGCGGCACTGAGCTGAGCAGCGTGGACTGTATTTGGGAGAGACATAGGGATATAGGGAAGGTAGACCTGAAATTGGAATAAAATATGGTCGTGTGTAGCAAACATATGAATACACATACGGTTTGGGTTAATACCACCTACACATAAGGGTTGGCTGTTATTCCTACACAGAAGGGTTGGCTTATTATTACCACCTACACATAAGGTTTGGCTTGTTATTACCACCTACACATAAGAGTTAGCTTGTTACTACCACCTACACATAAGGTTTGGCTTGCTATTACCACCCACACATAAGGGTTGGCTTGCTTTTACCACTTACACATAGGGCCGTTTGATAGGTAGCAGTACCTTGATGGGTAGTCATACAAGGTTTTAGGGTTTTAGGGTAGTCATGCACAGGCGCTTGCACACACCTGTTGCACAGCCATGATATCCGCCAGCGCCTGCAGTGGGTGGTACTTCTCAGAGAGAGCGTTGATGACGGGCACGCGACTGTACTTGCCCAATTCCTGCAGGTACAACGGAGAAGTGGGGGATGATGATAGTAAGTGAATATATCAAAAGAAGAGGTGGATGATGATAGTAAGTGGAATATATTAAAAGGAGAAGAGGTGGATAATGATAGTAAGCACATATATCAAAAGGAGAAGAGGTGGATGATGATACTATGTGAATACATGGAAAAAATAGCCTACAGATGAGAGTAATATGCGATCACAATTGATCGATGACAAAACTATAGGATTGCCTTGACAGATACTTCCGCTGAACCCCTAAACCCTTCGACAAACGCCGGCGAACACATCTGGTGAGCCATTCACAAATAGTTATCGCACGGCGACTGTCCACTGTGGCAGAAACAGTCACTGAGTGTAACGGCCCGACAGAGCAGCCCAGACACTCATTTTTACTATTGTACTCGTACCTACATAATGTACCTGTTTACTATTGTATTTATACCTACATATGGTATATGTTCACTATTGTTCTCATACCTACAGGTTGTATCTGTTTACTATTGTACTCGAACCTACATATTGTACCTGTTTACTATTGTATTTATACCTACATATGGTATATGTTCACTATTGTACTCATGCCTGCAGGTTGTATTTGTTAACTATTTTGATCATACCTACACACTATATCTGTTAACTATTTTACATATACCTACATATGGTATCTGTTTAATATTTTACTCATACCTACATACTGTATCTGTTTACCATCTCACTCCTTTATAAAACGTGTAAGCAGTTGTACTAAAGTTGTGTTTATATGTGTAGATATCCTGGGATAAGAAGATCCTAATACCTCAACAGGGGACATGATAGCTACAGACAAGGGATACATACAGGACTCACTATACAGGTGGTGGTTGCCTAGCACCATGGTAACCATAGCAACCAGTGGACTTACCATGATGTCCGAGTGTTTGTTCACCCTGGCCAGGAGAATGTCGTTCATCCGACTCAGCACATTGGATGTGTCACGCACCGACTCTGCAACAGAAACAAAGATAAACCTAGTTTGAGAACACATCCTGAGAGAAAACCCCACAGACAAAAAGATAAACCTAGTTTGAGCACACATCCCGAGAGAAAAACCCCCCAGACATAAAGATAAACCTAGTTTGAGCACACATCTCATTGAACCCCCCGATGGACATATAAAGATAAACCTAGTTTGAGCACATATCTCGAGAAAAAAAAACCCCATGGACGTGTAAACCAAATAAAGTGATGAATGTACACGAGTGTGCACAGTAGGTGCGCGTGAGGGAGACGGCAGCGTTTAGTTAGAATGTCTGACCGTTGTGTGATGTTCGCAAGCACTGTGGTACACATCAGTAGTATATAGACGTATGAGCTGTGGACATGTACAAGCAATGTGCAAGTGCTGCGAACAATCATCAGTGGTAGATAGAAGTATGGGCTATGGCATGTGAAAGTGCTGTGCAAGTGCGGATATATTGCTGCGTGTTTAGATTATTGGTATCTGTGCCGTGCACGCCATGTCGCAATCTACACTGCAAACTTAGCAATATGTTGTTCACCATAGACACTCTCATGTACTTTTGGTCAATTCAATTTCGTCCGCACCATTGGCAGGAACATATATATATATAACATATATATATGTATGTATGTATGTGTGTGTGTGTGTGTGTGCGTATGTGTATGTGTGTGTGTGTGTGTGTGTATGTGTATGTGTATATGTGTGTATGTGTGTGTACACGTGTGTGTGTGTACACGTGTGTGCGTGTGTATGTGTGTATGTGTGTGTGTGTGTGTATGTGTTTGATCCTGACATTCATATGCACAATCGGACCCCTCACACATCAGGCACATCCGTTAGACGTATGACACTCTAAATTGATTGTGAATAGATTACGCACACGACCAAAGTACTCACAAACTCTGTGTTGAGTAAAGTCGTGACTCAGCAGATGCCACACGTGAAGGCAGTTGGTGTCGATTTGGGGTTTTGGATTTTAGGGTTTTAGGGTATAGGGTTGAGATACGAAATGCAGTACAAAGTCAGCCGGATTCGGCATACAGGAGAAGGACTGTAGCGCAATAGATACTATCACAACAATCCACTACATGCACTCTGTATTAATACGTACATTAATTCATAAGCATTGCATGTACTCTGCATCGATCCGCAAATTAATTCATAAGCACTACTTGTACTCTGCATTAATACGTAAATGAATACATTATTTCTACTTGTACTCTGCATTAATATGAAAATTAATTCACAAGCACTACATGTACTCTGTGTGTTGTTGGCTTCTCAATACATCGAAAAACTCTATTGTAGACGTGTCCGCACCCAATACAACCCTATCCCGACTCTCACACACACCCTTCACCAAGCCAGAAACAAACTACATTTCCAACCCCAATCAACGGAACAAATAACTCTATTCCACATACCATTTACACCCAGCTGGATATCGTCTTTGCCCAAAAATAGCGCGTGGCCACCCAATTTGAACATTCCCGATTCTGAGCTCACTCGGGTGCGTGTGCTGCGTTTTTGGAACAGCATACCCAATGTGCGACCATGTAAGGGTTTGAATGAGGTGTCATTGTCCGCTACTTTCTGTTTCAGCACATGTGACATGCGTAGAAGTTCGCCGATTTCCTTCGCCGCTGTTGTGTGAGAAAAGCAGGAGGGTGAGACGTGAAGATGTTAATGGTAAAGAAAGAATGTCCGGGAACGATCAGATATATAGCTATACACACATACATATATATATATATATATACATATATATATATACACATATATATATATGCTGTGGGTGTGTGTATCTATCTATCCATATATATATATACATATGTGCATCTCCATATCCATATCTATATCTATATCTATCCATATATATATATATATATATATATATATATATATATATATATATATATATGTGTGTGTGTGTGTGTGTGTGCACGTGCGTGTTTGTTTGTCCACACATATATGCATGTATGTATATATACATCTATACATATATACACACATATACTATATATATATATATATATATATATATATATATATATATATATATATATATATATATATATATGTGATGATGTGTGTGTGTGTGTGTGTGTGTGTGTGTGTGTACATATATATGGGTTGTGAATAATATACTGTAATTTATAGAACTAAGAGGGAATTGTAAAACATGTTTATACCATTTAGAAAGGAGACGTTGACGACCCTATTCCTCTTCAAAATAATCTACCCAAACGCGCTTATTCGATCTCACAAGTACCAAAGGAGTACCGCATTAGTGTTTGCCATGCATATTTATATATTTATATATATATATATACAGTTATACATGCATGATGTTTATGCAGCACAGCACTTACATACATACATACATATATATATATATATATATATATATATATATATATATATATATATATATATATATATATATATATATATATATATATATATATATATAAGTATATATAAGTATATAGGACACGACAATGAAGTATAACATACTGTAGTCTTTGAGGGTCATAAAATGACGGGGTTTTGCGAGCAGTCCAGGCATGGTGAATGAATTCAGGGCAATGGACAACTTAGGTAACTGTTGAGTGATACTCTGCTGACTTAGGTAGTGTAACGTATGATCAAACTATCCAGTACCTTCAAAACAAGTAGGATCCACAACGGATTATTAAAGTGGCACTACACACGACCACACGTAATTGCCAGACACACACAGGTCAACAACCTCGCCGACACACCTAAGGCCGCACCTAATATAAATATATGTACAGAGCATCAACCTCAATCCGTTGAAGGCCAAATAGAATTTAACGCAAGTAAACATATAAACGGGTCAAAAGATTAGAAACCAATTGACCTAGTAGACCAACTAAACGAAACCTTTGGTAGAATCATCAAATACTTCTACACCTCTGGGCTCGAAAGGCGCACCTTTAATGGCTACAATAGGGCCAACAAAGACACAACTGTTTAACGCAAACCAGAAGTATATCCGTTTCAACGCAAAACGTATTGATGTCTGATATGACGTTATTTATTTGTCTGTTTACCTTTTCTTGTCGAGAATATCGAACACCAGCGAACACACTCGAATGTTCTAAATTGTATATACCACTGCTCGTTGTGATCGTCCAGAGTGTACGTTTAACGTAAACGTATATTGGGGACCTATTAGAAAAAATTAATTGTACTACATGGGGTATTAGGCCCTATATATTGCGCTTTAAAATCTTAACATTGTACTCTTATTACCAACCTATAAAACCATATCGAAGTAAACGTTGAACGTAAGTGTACAAGGTATTGGGATCGAACTTTGTAAAGGTTACAACGTAAAGCAGGGTGACGTAACTATATCACTGGTAAGAAGTACAAATGAGTACATTGGTATTTTCTGAAATATTCCGAATTCTATTGGTATAAATACACAATATCCGACATACAGAAAGTAGTTTACAACATTTGGGAATGATGTAATGTCGTTTATTCTATCTGATCACCTAATCTGATGGTGTCATTTGATTGGGCCTAAGCCATTCGCTCCGTGTCATCAATTTAAAAGAGCGTGTGCCTCTGCTGCGTTGCTGTGTGCCTGTGGTTAACAGTCTCTCAATTATCATATTTACATGTGTAGGCCTATAGGGCGTAGGGTGTGTGGATAGCTGGCTTGTCGAGTGTTCTCATGCTGTCGTGAGTATAAATCTCACTATGCATATCTCCTCGTAGGCAAAACTATCCCAAGCATAAGTGCCTCAGTAGCCCTCGGCGTTGCAGCTACAGAGTCACTCCCACTTACCATCTCACAATGTATTCAATCAGTCGCAATGTTAAACTTGCATACCCACTGAAGTCTCTCAGTGCTATCTCGTCACGTGGTGTTGCGAATGCACGAGATAACTTCAAGTATTTAGTAGGCACATACGTCCGCCCAGATATTGAGTTCACTCATGGAGAGGGGGTGCATCTCTATGACAGGTAACGTCTGCTTTGTTTCTCATGTACAAGCTTTTGTTTTTAAAATGGTTGAAGTTTTATATCTGGGTGTAGGTGGTTTGCATATATGGTACATCGAATTTAGTCCTGCATCGAGTAAACATACTGGAGTACGTAACAGGATAGCTATACATATTATGTATTAGTATATGAACGCATACCTCGACACGCGGTTTTAGATAGAATCTATATGCCCATACCGTCGTACCAATAGGTGGAGTCGTATGTGCACAGAAGAGTTCATTCAGGGGGAAAGTTACCAACATTACGGTAGCTTTATCTGTGTATGTCCTTTCACATGTCTACCATGCCACATCTTGATGGAAAAGTCTGCATACAGTATCTACCACGCTTATGTATGTCTCTTAATTGATGTATTTTCACTCCTAACACCAATTTCTCTCATTTCACATGTTCAGTGATGGTCGCGAGTATCTAGACTTCGCTGCGGGGATCGCCGTAAACGCTTTGGGACACAGTCACCCGGTATGTCTGTCCACATGAGCACCTAGCTATCCTTACCATACTATCTCATGATACCGTATTAGTGTCCTGTATTTTCAACTATCTTCGCATACCATTTCGTGATACAATAAGTGTTCTGCATTTCATTTCCTACTATTTGAATAAAAAAAGATATGATTGTGTGAGTGTCCCGTGCCTTCAGCTACTAGCGCATCTACTTGCGTATTCTCTTCCACACTTGCACACACTGTGTTCACTTATAAGCGTATCTGACCGGACTTGCAGCGTATATGTATATATATGTATATACATATATATATATATGTATATACATATATATATATATATATATATATATATATATATATATATATATATATATATATATATGCATGCGTTTGTAGCAATGTCCATGTCAGTGTGTAAGTATGTGATCGTTCGTGTTTATGTACTTTGTATATATATATATATGTGTGTGTGTGCGTGTGCGTGTGCGAGTGTAACATATTATATATGCGTGTGCGATATGCCGGATGTGTAACGGAGCACAGTACACACAGACAATACATGCACGTCCCTATAAACGCGAGCAAAAACATAGCATACAAACAGCACACACACCCCCCCCAAATGCACAAACACTAACACACACCTTTATACCACATATGAAAGCACAAGCCGCCTATATATATATATATATATATATATATATATATATACATCAGTGCACTAATCGTATGTAATGCTCACGTGTTCTGATTTTTTTGCTATCACAGGCATGGGTGACGACTGTGAATGAGTATTCCAGCAAGCTCGTACACGTCTCCAATCTGTTTCACACACAACCCGCCGCCCAACTGGCGAAGAGTCTGGTGGAGCATTCGTTTGCGGACAAAGTGTTTTTCTGCAACAGCGGCACAGAGGCAAACGAAGCGGCTATCAAGTTCGCTAGGAAATGGTATGGTAGGGTTAATACACCAATCCCGAAGTACCACAAACGCAACCCCCTCTTACACTAGGTTTTTATTTAGTTTAGTGATAGTGAATGGTGTGGTAGGATCTAGTAAGTTGTTTAGTGATATGAAGTATGAGGACATGTAAATGTGGGTTTGGTAGCGATAAAATGATTTTCTGTGGATAAAATGATGCATGATATGTAGATGGTGCTGTGATAAGATGATGTTTGATAGGTCAAATAGATGACGAAGTGATAAGAAGAGAATTACGATTACCCATCGGTAATTATCGTCGTGAGTTATACATAGTATATATATATTTATATATTTGCAACATGCAGAATGCATATCTCTATATACATATATAGACAAAACTCTTATCATAATTAACTTAACATACAAACCGACTCCTAATTCACCCGCTTTTCACTTACAGGGCTCATGTCAACTACCCAAACCAACAAAAGAACAAAGTAGTGTCATTTTCCGGTGGCTTTCACGGCCGTACCATGGGGGCGTTATCCATCACACCCAATCCCAACTACCAGGTATGTCGTGTGTATATATATATATGTATATATATTGAGATATGCTTCTAGTAATACCAACTACCAGGTATGTTGTACTGTTGCATGTGACATGTTTTGGGGTTTTCTAGTAATTCAACTCTTTCCATCCTATTCTTATCTCCTAATCTCCTTGACTGCCCTAACTTTATATCACTGCAGGACGCATTCAGGCCATTGATCGGCAATGTGCACACAGCCGATTTCAACAACACAGAGACCCTCGCACAGCACATTGACAGTCAGACGTGTGCGGTTGTCGTTGAGCCCATTCAAGGCGAGAGTGGGGTCACACCAGCCAGAGACGAGTTCCTGGTTGCATTGAGGAAGGTATGACAATTTGATATATATGTATATGTATAGCTTGCCCGTATTAGAATATCATGCTGTGAAGTCCAGAAACTATGGATAGCAAGACTATAACGGTAGCCTCACACTGCCACACACCTCTGTACACCCACAGATATGCGATGAGAAGAATGTGCTGCTGGTGTTTGACGAGGTGCAGTGTGGCCTGGGTCGTACCGGCCGACTGTGGGGTCATGAGAGTGACACCATTGACGTGAAACCTGACATCATGACACTTGCCAAGCCCTTGGCTGGAGGACTTCCCATTGGTGCTGTGCTGGTCACAGACGCTGTGTCGAGTACTATCAAGCCAGGTGGGTCATCTTGTACTACTGTACACTGCTTATATATATATATATATATATATATGTTTGTGTGTGTGTGTGTATTTGTATTTATATTTATGTATATGCGTCCGCGCATTTGTGTTTAGTATTGAAGTTCATTAGCATACATTTGTGTGTTAGACCTCATGAAGGTGGTAGATCTGAATGCGAGATAGCGATGGCTCTGTGGCACCTGGCAAGATGATTTAGTTTCCATCTGACATTATGATAATCCGTACCTACATGCACACCATGCCATATAGTATCAGTCGCATTGTGCACTGTGATACTCGCCAACCCACTCTCCTCCCACCTTCTGTTTTGCGATGCCGAATCATATGAAGAATTCGGAGGAGTATGTAGAATCCTTTGCTTACCATGTACTTATAAGATTGTCTGCCGATCATGTACTTATAATCCTTTCGCTGTTGCATCTGATACCTACTGTATGTACCACAACAATCGCTAACCTCTCTCCTCCCCCCTCCTCTCAATCACGGTTGTGTTCTTCCGCTTGGCTCATATCAGGAGATCACGGGTCAACCTTCAGCGGCGGTCCCTTAGTCTGTGCGGCAGCACAGACCACCTTCGATATCATCAACTCAGACACCTTCTTATCCAACGTGCGCGCAAATGGCGAGTATCTTGTCAACGGCCTAGAGAGTCTGCGTGCCAAGTACCCTGACCTAGTATCTCAGGTTAGAGGAAGGGGCTTGATGATGGGCATGGTGTTGACCTGCCCGGTGGCGGATGTGGTTACGAAAGGTAAGCTACTCTTGGTCACTCGATGGGATTCCTTTCCGTCTTACGTGTTGTGTGTTGTGTGTGTGAGGTGTTTAGGACCCTGTTGTAGCCTACCCTGTGTGCGAGCGTGGCAGCTAGAATAGACTCTTGTATACCCTTTATATTGGGGAGTGTTACACGCGTTTAAGAACGCCATCAAGTGAATATGTATATATATCTATGTGTACATATCTTATTTGCGTCTATTTATGCGTTCATCTATGAATGAATTTCTGAGTGGTTATCACTGATACTCGGTGTGTATATTCCTATACGCGATGATCCACAACACCTATGTTTGAATTACAATGTGTCAATAGCCATGATATCCATATGCACACATCTACGTGTGACTATATGTAAACCTTGTCGCCAAACAACTGTGCCTGTAACTGCTATAGACTGTTGTGCTTGTGCTATAGAACTAATATAACGACCAATGCTTAAACGTCCGCATGCCCACAACGCAGCTATATATAAGCACGTGCACCGTATGTGTGAGCTCGCAGTTTAGTACACTCTTACTCAAGTCACGTATACGAAACACTGTGCACACACGCTATACAGCTCGAGGGGATGGGGTGCTCGTGATATCCGCTGGCCCGAATGTGCTGCGAATGCTGCCACCGCTAATTGTGGAGAAGAAACACATCGACCACGCACTTGAAGTGATTGACAATGCCTTGGCTGCTCAGGTATGTATCATACGGGACGATGCGTCATGGATTGTGTTTGCGCACGCATTTGATCTAATATAATATACAGTATACATACATCAGTGGTTGAAATGCAAATTGGGTGTCAATGGAAGATAGTTATCAGTAATAGAGTCAGTATAGAGTTCTGAAGCGATGGTGAAGTAACACGCCAATCACACTCTCAAGGCTATTGGCAATGAATACCTTGGCTGCTCAGGCAACAGAACCATCCCTTGGAATAGTGATCCATTGATTATGATTGTAAATGCATATACCCCAATTTGTATACAAGTGGTGTAAGTGTACAACTAAGTACCACTAGTAGGTCTGCAGTGGTAGTGGAGAAACAACACATCATTCACGCCTTCTATGCCACCCACGCCTAGACTGCGCGGGTGTGTCTCCTACTTATATATATTTTTTGTCAAAAAAAATTCAGTCGAGGGTGAACTAGGAACAACACTTCATTGATTTAAAATTACTCATGCACTTCATCCAATAGACAAAGCACTGTAACGTTCAGTATCAATAGTAGAAAGGCATTTTTGCTCCGTAACGTTCAGTATCAATAGTAGCTCAGATTCACATATACGCACTCAGTTGAGTTATACTTGTATGATGATAAAAGTGCCTGGTGGCTCCATGTGGTTTACACAGCCACAAGTCTGCGGGTATCCCTTTATACTTTTGCGTCCAGGTCTCTCTGTGTGTGTGTGTGTGTGTGTTGGATGTACTACACGTGCACAACCATTCGATCTTAGTACAAACGATATCTAAGTTAGTCCACTTGTGCTTATTCTGCAACTGAATTTGCAACGCAATTCTACCCTAATTCGAGATAACATCTGAGCCAAATTTTCGTTGTTTGTTGGACTCACAGGTATCAGGCGATTCGATGGGAAGCCAAGCGGCATAGTCGCCGCCTCCATTCTTGTAATATAAATAAATAAATAGTATGTACTTAGAACTAAATTAAATAAACTAAATTAGAACATGATGTACTTCGCGAACGATGGCTTGCTAGATCAGATTGTACAGTTGGCATTTTTAAAATACATCAGGATGCAACATCTTGTACACGCAGCTGTGAGCTATACAAGTTGCTGATATGGGGCTATTGATTTGGCAGTCTTAAATAAAACGCCGCTGGGGCGCCACAGAGACCAAAAGCGTTTCTTCAAAGAGGGTAGCTAATAACCTGTGAATATATCCGCACAGGGTGAGATTTCATGACAGACCCTTTCTCCCTCACTTTCACTCAACACACACACAAGTACGCACTGTTGTTCAGTCACACACGCTCACACATTTAAACGCACTCACTCCCGCCTTTTTTTATTTATGAAACAACTTCTATTTTCAGCTGTCAATAACGGACCCACAAAAGTATGCTCTATTTTTTGAAACAAAATTCCAGACTACGCGCAGTTGCGATCGCCAAAGTAGAACTATTGACTCTTCGGCCATTCAATAGTGGATATTACTAATAAGAGATATGTAATATGCTAGCATAAATATACAATCCTATTTATTACTTCAACTTTATATCAATTGATGCATTGTCATGTTTTCACGCTAAACTGGAAGCCCGATTTCCAAGCGGTGTTATACGAGTGTGTACTTGCAACTACATGCTATATTTCTGACATGAGTAAGAAAATGTAGATGACCCGAGGTCAGCAAAACATCATACCTCAAGACATACCTCATACCACTTTGTGAGTTATACATCACGATGCATTAAATGGGTTGCCAACAACGTTCGATACTCTTTTGACATTCAGTATACGGATTTGTCTCACACCGTGTTCTCTAATTGTACTACATATTACCATGTTTTCTGTTTACACTACATATCGCGGTGGACACATAATTACAGCTTTCTCTCATTGTATTGTATACATGTATGTACTCGAATTGTACTACATATCGCCATGGACACATATTTAGAGCGTTCTCTCATTGTACTGTATATAACCATATTATACTCGATTTGTACTAAATATCGCCATGTTCTTTGATTGTGCTACATATCGCCATGGACACATAATTACAGTGTTCTCTCATGGTACTGTATATAACCATGTACTCGAATTGTACTCCATATTGCCATGTTCTTTAATTGTACTACATATCGCCATGGACACATATTACAGTGTTCTCTCATTGTACCACATATCACAATGGACACACATTGTCCTGTAATCATACTAAATATCACCGTAGACGTCGGCAGTATTCGTGCTCCCCATACTTATTATAGTGTGTATCATTCCTTCGAGCGTTGTACAATTGTAAGTTAGGATGTTCTGATCGATTGCTGTCAATCAGAGTATCGCAACTTGCACATACATTAGCAAATGTAACAAGAAGAACCGAGTCAAACAAAGATACATCGAAATTTGAAGTAGAACGCTCAGAAGCCATCGTCTCTGCCACAATTCAAATCGCTATATTGAAATTGGCTACACATACATAGAACTTAAGAACCAATATCAGGCGATCGGAAATCAATTTATAAAATATAGTATATCGAGTTGAGAATCGAAGTCTGATACGTTCGCTAGAATGACCGTTTATTATACCTCTGGGCTGGGCGTATCGCTTTGACTAATGACACCTTGATCATCATTTTCTTGACCTAGTCAAAAGTCGTCCAGACTGTCGATTACTTGCTCCGCCTCGTCAATGTGTACCAGTTTGGTCTGAAGTTCAAGTCGCTTGGAATCGTTGTCGTCCGCCCAACAATCCGAATTTTCCATTAAAGTGCGCACAAAAGCTGCATTTTCAAACCATAGAAGTACCGGCGCGAATATGTGTTCTACCAACACATCTGTCAGTTCGCTGCGAATTTCAGAAATACTGTTAGGTGCTTTGAATATAGGTGCTATATCATTCATAATGCTTGAAATCGAACTACGTTCCATATTCAATTGTTCTTTGAACAAGCTCTCCACTAAACCAGGGATTGCCGAGAATCGCGAAATCACATGTTGTTGACTGGTACCAGAGATGAGAACTGCTTTTAGATTTGTGCTCGATAGACGTGGTTTCACCTTGTCCATCATCAAACTTATCAATGAGGACATCTTGTCGGAAATTCTACTCTTCCAGTAGCAGCAAAAAACGATTCTGTTCAACCGATCCGTTGGCACGCAAGTGAATAAAAATGGTCCTGACAAAGCTGTGGCGAACATCTGCGAATCGATTTGAAGATTCTCTACGATAGTTCGAAAGTGTTGCTTAATAACAGTATGCACATTAGCCGCGATCAAATTCTTGCACATATCTGTATCTGCAACCGCACCCAAAGCAGAAATCTTGTTGTTCACATCCTCCCTACAGCGTTGAAGCTTCTGCTGCTGCTCCTCCAACCAAAAGTCACGCATATAATCTCTCAGTTGTGAATCCAAGTGCTGTACCAACGCCGCCGAACCCGCGTCCTGAAAATCGTTTTCAGTATATCCGTTGCTTCTGTCGTCGATAGGATTCGTATCCTCATTGATCAATGGAATGAGGGATTGCAAAGGAGAACGAGGCAAGAAATCACTTATCATTTTGTTTACCCTTTCTGGAGTAGACTTATCTACATGAGTTAGTACCCCAATAGCACGCAGAGTCTCCCCTGCTCGTCTTTCATTAGCTTCACGGATCTGTAGGAGAAATTTAAATTGTCCTTGACATGATGAGATTCGAACGGTAGTTCACAAAGTAACAATCGCATGCACGTACTAATGGCCAACTCATCGGGGCTCCTATAAGGAACTCATAGCAATAAAAATGGCACCAAGACCAACACACCTGATTCAAGATATTGAAATTGCGCAAGTTTGTTTGCGCTGAGAGTACGCATATTGCTATCACATTCGGATCTGTTAATTGTCCCATAGTCAACCGTCGAGTATTTTGAGCAACATTTGGTGGGTCTGATACTATACCTGCAGTTTTATTTCATATTCAAATATGACAATTGAGTTCAATACCAGGTGGGTTTCTTTTTATCGGAGCAAATACACGCGGACGGCATAAAACACACAAGCAAGAAAAAACAGGAATAAGGCAGCACACTTACCAGGCATATCATACAGATCTAAAGTAGTGACACGAGAAGACTGCACTTCGACTTGAAATTCGTGATCCATATCAACATCCTATTGATTATAATTTGAATTTGGGTAAATGTCGTCAATTGATGTGCAATAACTTATTTATGAAAACATCACTCAAGTGCCTCACGTTGGGTACATGCACAACTGCTAAGCTTCATACCTGCTTAGTCAGATCATCACCGGTCTGAATTGTGAACTTGTTGATTATTTTCAACACCTGCTCTCGTATGTTTGTCTCTAAATTGCGATAGTCATTTCCAACTGGTATATTCAATTCGTATTGTTTGCCCAAGTTATCCCAAGCAATGTTTCCTGAGTTCCGATTAACAACCCGTATGGTAACCTGATCATCCTTGTCTGTGTGCCTGAGCATCAACTTGGTGATCATCCGTGTGGTGAACCCCACTCCCGTCGGGAATATTTTGTATTCAGCTATACGCTCCAGTGTTGAACTCTTGCCAACATTCTCATCTCCAACAACAACAAACTTTGGTACGTGTAGTGTAGAATCTTTCAATTTGAGCTGATCAAAAGCACGGAGAATCTCTCCATACACTCCGTTGCTCAAAACTGCTGTCAAGCCATCGTCAGTTGTCGAGGGTGCGATACACATGTTCTCTGGAGACTTTGACAGTTTAAAACAAGCTAGAGGGATTGATATTTCGCTCATTTCCCCACTGGGTTATATATAGACAATGAATCTCTATTGTTTGTTTCCTAGCTAAAGTTGCACTCGACAGTGGTGCTACTGAGCTTCACAAGTCTTGTAGCGAATACCAATTGATAAACTCTTAAGATTCTCTGCCACTTGCCAGTCCGCTCTAGTCTCTACTAGTTCTCTACTCTTTTTTTTTTGAAATCACACTTACAAAAGTGGTCGCCGGCTCGCCGCATATTGAAATTAGTCCATTTTTAAATACAGACAAACCTTTGAAATTCACACCTAAGGCGGTTCGGATGTGCTTCCGTGTTTTAGGCCCCCCCCCCTTCCTGTACTTTTGGACTTGAGACACATTTTGGACTTAAAATCTGTAGTACATATATACCTTTTTTGGGCCCTGCGCCAGCCCAAATCAGTCTCTGGGCTCTTAATTTAATGAGTCTTATAAATCATCATACAACCGGAAATAACACTTTTGTCAATTATTACAGTACTTGTTTGGTTTTGGTCGAGCTCAGATTCAGAATTAAACAATATTGGGCCGGTGGTTATTTGGACAATTTCTTTTTGGCGCAGCTTGCCTACCAATCGCTGTAGATTATCCAACACTCAATAAACGTATTTAGTTATTAGTATATACTTATAATAAAGTAGCTTGAGCATTTGAAACCGTATATCTGAGGTGATCCTGAGCAGGGCCAGGTCAATATTATTTACAAGTCATAAGTCCCCCCCCCCCCCCCCCCCCCCTCGATATTGGGCTTAAAATAAACCCTAAAACACGGAAGCACATCCGAACCGCATGTCCGCAAAATGTGTTTTTTTCTTAAAAAAACAAAACAATATAAATCTCGTTTTGCGCACAGATTCTCCAGAGACTCCAACATTTGTTTTTCTTTTTTTTAAAGAATTTCAGAGTAGGTTTTTTTAGATATTTAAAAAAAAGAAGATCTAAGGTTTTTCTGAGATTCTACTTACTCTTTGCTCTTCTCGCTAAACTCTGAAGTATTCACAATTTGACAGAAATACAAATATGCATAGATCTGAAATGAGCCAATCCTAATCAGGAAAGGTGACTAATAGTCACTCTGCGGTCTACTCTGGGCTCAGAGTATCTCTATAAGTCTAAAGTATCTACTCTAGTACGTAGAGTCTACAATTCTAAAAACGATAGAACACAATTTAGAAATACTCCGATACACTTTGCAGACGGCTCCAGCCAACGGTGAACGGCCACTGTCACTAGGTTGCGCCAAAGGGATCATCGACAGCCGACAGCCGAGTCGACGACAGAGATAGAGTATGTTGTGAGTATTTACCGACAATCAAAAGTTTGTTTTCGTTTTTGTTTTTTTAAACCAAATCTAAAATAATATCAAGCTAAGTACACTCTCGCTTGTTGTGTTGTAAATACAGTACTGTGAGTCTGTCTGTGGTTCTGTACTGTATTTATTTATGTAAATATGTATGTTATATTGTCGTTTATTCCCTTGAAAGAGTAAATAGATGTAGATTGTATTTAGTATTTACTATCTATAAAGTCACTGTCGTCACTCGTCACACTATTTCTTTTTCTAAAAAAACAAATGTTTGTCCAGAAGGCTTTTTCGGTTTTTACCCTTTTGGAGGGCCCCCCGGCGCCCAAAAGCGGACATCGGTCCCCCTCACGAAACTGATTTTTTTTTTTCACAGTAATTATTCGAGTAAAAAATTGGGCTATGGCTATTTTATGAAGTGTGTACACGTACTACACGACAACTACACGTATGTATGTAGGCGTGTGTAAATATCAGTGAGCGCGTGCGAGGGAGCGTGTGTGTAATTGAGTGAGCGCGTGTGAGTGAGCGAGTGATTGTGTGTGATAGTATGCGTGAATGCGTGTATGTATGAGTCTCTGTGAGTGAGTGGACGTGTGTAGTTGTGTGCGATTCAGGTGTGTGTACTCGTGTGCGAGTGAAGTGTGTGAGTGGGTGTAAGTGAGTGAGCGTGTGTGGGTGAACGTGTTTATGTGTGAGCGTGTGTGACTGAGCAACAATGTGTGTTCGTGTGTCTGTTAAGTGAATATGAGGAAGAAGGGAGGGTGGGTGGGGGGCGGTCCCTCAAGAATCACCTACTTTAACTTCAGAAAGTAAAATCTTAAATTATTTGATTAGCGGCTTTATGATTTTGTCTGGACGGGTGTACACGTGAGATAGAGAGTGTGTGAGTAAGTGCGAGAGTGATTTTCAGTGAGTAAGAGTGAGTGAGTAAGTGAGTGATGTGAGAGAGTGTGTATGGGTGTGTACACGTGTGCATGTATGTGTGTGTGTGTACTCTATGTACGTGTTTGTTTGTTTGTGTGTACATGTGTGTACATGTGAGCACGTGTGAGTGAACGCGTTTGTGGTTGAGTGAGCGAGTGTGAGTGAGTGAGTGAACGTGTGTGTTTGTGTGTGTGGATGCGTGTGTATGTGAGTTTTTATGAGTGAGTGAGCATGTATGTGAATGTGTGTGTATGAGTGAGTATATACGATTGTGTGTAGACGAGTGGGTGTGTATGATTGAGCGTGTGTGCAATATCAATAATATGAATGTGTGTGTATGTGTTGAGTGAATGTTTGTGAGTGTGTTGGTATGAGTGAGTGTCGGTGAGTTGGTGTGTGTGTGGGTGGGTGTGAATGTGTTGTGGGTGTGTAGGTGTATGACTGTGTGCTATGAGAGTTGGTGTGTGAGGAGTTGGTGTGAGAGAGATCGCGTGTGCAAGAGTTTGTGAGTGAGTGAGTGTGAGTGGGTGTTTGCGTGAGTGAGGTGTGAGTTAGAGTGTGTGTGTGTTTGAGCGTGTGTGTGATTGTGTGTGAATGTGTACACATATATGTGTGTATACGAGTGAGTGGGTGGGTGGGATGCCGTGGTGTGTGTGTGTGTGCAAGTGCAAGTGATAGCGCGTGTACCGTCTGTGCTCTTGGGTGTGGGGTGCTGTGGGTCCGTGGGTGATATATTTTTTAAGAACAAATAGATTGGCCCCACGATTTAAGCTTTCAGTCCTCACGGCGTCCCAGCCGTGATTATGCAGATACCTAAATATTGTATGTATGTACATTTATACATTTATAAATACATATTTTTATATAATTGTTGTTTTCGTACATTTTTTTTTTTTAATTTAGTCCTGAAGTTCTGACCTTATTAAATAATAAAAAATCTATGTGCAGTATTCAAATAGGCTGTGATGTCACTGATGCGAGCCATGTGACGCATGACACCTATCGGACATTTTAGCTTTTGACCCACCAAGGCAAGCAGTGCCAGGCTGCCAGGACTTTGTCTAAACGACACCCGTCACTATAAAATTATAAACGCCCGAGCCGTGTCCAACACCGCATCCGGTCCATCGTATAGCGACTTTGGCCGAAGTACCAAACTATTACGCGTGTACACGGCAAAAAAAATCTTTACCGATACAACAGTCAAGTATCAGTTTTCGGTACATAATCTACACCTATCACCTGAAAACGAATACAGCGCCGCAGACTAGAGAGAGCCAATGTTCTGTTAAACCTGTGAGCGTGATTTCGTGGATCCATACTTCTAAATATTATATATAAAAATATCGTTTCATATATCCATAGCCTTCTTATTTTTTAAAAAATACACAAGAAGAAAAGAAGGCTATGTAAAATATGATCGTTTGGTTTGCAACAATTGCACTGTACAGTAGTTCAACGATGTTGAATTTGGTTTTATAATAAGTTCCTAACATGAGAAAAATGTGGGAAGTAGGAGTTGCATTGAATTTTACCTGGCCCCGGCCATGAGACTCAATGAGAATAAAAAACCCTATATTTTTGATCCGGATTTTCATTTTTTTTCTCATGTTATTTGACATTTCTGTCGGATTATCCGACTCATAACAGCTTTCCATAAATAGAACAGACGCCCACTAAAAATAATAAAACCTATTTATGGAATTCATTTAGCCAATATTAATGACTGAAATTACGTAATAATAAGGTCGAGTCCAAACGGTTAACCCATTTTGTCAAAATAGCACTATTTTAAAGCATATTAACCAATAAAATTGCTCTATTTTTTTCCTTTAATTTTTAAAATTCTAAGAAAAGTCGAAATGGCGAGAGACAATTGGTCTCTCCTTAAGAAATTTTGTGTTAAAATTCGACGTTAAAGGTGTTGAAAATTTCACGTTAAAGGTGGTGTGACGTAGTCTACATACAGAAATTGACAGAAATAGAACACCACACGCACGCACGCTTTATAACGCACGTATACTCTCGTGACAGGCGTACCCAACTACACTACACTATAGTATTACACACGTTCAAACAACAAGTTCAAACAACCCTAGTTCAAGCAACAGTAATCACAAGCATATAGTATGAAAGGCTTTTGATACATCAGTGTAACACATCAAATATAAATAAGATGGTTCATCGTACATTCGATATGGTTCTCAATGCCTTAGCTGCGGCAGAGGTACCCGTTCCTAATTATGAATCAAATGTACACAAACCCAAAACAAAGATACAACTCAAGCAAGCAGATAGACAGCGTAAACCAGCTGCAACAACTAACTTACAGAAGCGACAAATAACAAAAAGATATTGATCGTCAACAAAAACGCGCACGAATTGAACACAGAAGGAGATTGACGTAGGAATGGTTGAAATCGGTCAAGGTTCCATATATTTGCTTGCTGACCTACTAAATAGAGTACTCACCTTTGTGGTACGGATCGGGTCTGCGCCGTGTAGTACCACGGAATGAGTTAGTGCAGAGTATGAAATACCGAGAAGGACCAGGTTATCCGTCATAATTCGTTCGAGGAGCGAGGATGAGTGTAAGCCAATGCCGTACCAGACCACGGATGAACTCGGTATGTGTTGGTTGGCCTGGATCGGAAGTATTTTAGGCGGAACTAACAAGCGCGATGATTTGGTTTGAACCGAAATTTGGAAGTAGTGCTTCAACAGCGTGATTAGCCGGGGTATGGGGAACAACTGTTGATGTGTCAGGGACGGGTGAGGGTACGGTTGGAGAAAAGATCCAAGGTGTTCGTGGAGGGTCCAGATACCGTGGAAGTCGTGGCACTACTTCAATTGCTGAAGGAGGTCAGGGCCAATGGGCGGCAGTTTTGGACTTACCAGGATGCGTCGAATCAGTCGTTGGATACAGGTAAAGTGGCTGGTAGTGAACTTGTGGCTACCGGGGCAGACAGAGCAGAGACAGCCGTCGGTGCGGTAGTCGAGCAATGTGAACATGAACGTATTCATTACAATCATATCACAGAGCCGGATTGGTGTAGACTCGAAGCAGTGATTGAAGCTGTCGTGTCTGGCTGTGTCTCGGTTTAAGGTTGGCGGCTTACCCATAACCAGTTGGTAGTAGTATTGGTGCTGGGCCATTGCCGCGATCTCCTTGTTGGACCAACGCTTTGTTGAGTTCTTCCTGATGTCGTCACAGCGTTGGCGGAGAGCTACATGGTCGAGTGTATGCCCGCCCCTGGTTTTGTGTACGGTTTTCAGGTGAGCATAGATACTGTACGGGAAGCGCAGTGATGGTTTGTCGTGGGCCCAGGCGGGTTGCGTCAGAGGGGTAAGTGGATTTGTGTTGGCCACTGAGTCGAGTTGTATTCCCAGGCAACCTCCGAGGTAGTCCGCGAATGGTCGCGCGGGGAGCAGGCCACAAAAGTGAAGTAAGTCTGTTTGATATTTGGGAAACCGAGGATATCTAGTGCCCGTGATGATAGCTGCTGCTTGGATGAGTGCTGAGTTAAAGCGCTCAAACAGGGGGTCCAACGCATCCTTCCATATAGGCGGAGCCCAGGCAATAATGTTCAGCCCATATGTAGCCGTGGATAGGATGAATGTTCTGAACATCACCAGTCGGTTGAGGGGGTGTCGCCAGCTGAAGCCATGGAAGCCATAAGCGCGGAAAGAGGCGATACCCAGTGACAATGCTGCAACTAGGGATTCCATATGTCTGGCGAGATTGATTCCTGGTACTCCGTGAGAGAGCAGGAACACCAGATATTTGAAGTGTTTTGGTTCGGCATGTGTAGGCGCCATCTTCAGGGGGAGGTGACGTGTGTTCCAATGTGCGTCTGCAAGCGTCGGCGTGATAAGCTCACCATTTATACGGAGGGTTGGCGCCGCGTGTCGCAAGTCGGTAGATCGTACTCGAGGTTTAATGACACCCTGTTCGAGGCCAGATTTGCGTCCCCACGCATCAATGTCATCTAATAAGGGCTGGAGCGAAACCGATTGAGGGGCTTGGATCCGTGTGTCATTAACAAATAAATAAAATCGGAGGAGCTTGGGTTGTAAACTTCGATGGAAATTACTAGGTTTCAAACTATATTAAACTAAAATACAATTTAGTCAGTTAGGATTTAACAGTGGTAGCTTGTGTAAGAATGATCGGGACTGCCTCTTGTTAAGAGCCTAAATATCCTCGATCACACAGGGCGTACCTCTAGCTGTTCTTTATTGAATAATTTTCACAAGTACTAAATGTTCATGACCACTTGCCTAATTTGTGAATAGACATAATAACGTAAGTCACGTTAATACATTAGCTGATATAAATAAAGTTCCATCTGAAGAAAAGTTAAAAAAAGAAAAAGACTTATTGGATTTTGGAGATTGGCGGGAGGACCAAAATCTATAAGTAGTAGTTCGGAGATTATAAAATTTAGTTTATAATATCCTACATCTACTAATGTCTCAAATAGGTCCAAGTAGATGAGTCATACCAAATACTCAGGCTATTGGAGCCATCAAAGTGAATTTAGAACACTTTGGAAATATTGGAAAAAGAGCTTGTACTAAATTATTTAAAATACAAATAAAAACCAATGTATTATCTCAATTGATCTTGATATTTTAGACTGACCGGAGGCCGTATTTCTACATAGCCCCCAGTAGCTTTTAGAACTACGAACGTACGTTAAGATACGATCTAGTTGGTAAAGCGAAAACCAAAGTAAAAACGGTTTCGGTCATGACTTATCGAGTAAGTATGTGCCTATATGTACGAGTTCAAGACTCATGTTGTACTCTATGTCGTTTAGTATTTGGTCCAGTAACCATTTCCGATGTAGGCGCCTTACGTTTATTATTTGGTAAGGTAATAGCCAAAGGCTGTTCTTCATTAGTAAGTAAGTTTGAACAATTTTCTGCACTGTTGGTAAGCAGATCAGAAAGTTTAGTCACGTAGGAAGTAGGTGGCAAATAGGGAATTTCAGATCCGTCAGGGTTTGTAGTCACCTGAGGAAACCCTTTTTGTTTATCTCGTGTGTTCTTATGTAAACGCTTATTTCATTTCTTATTAAAGATACGAAGAAAGTCGCGAGATTCACGAAATGCATCGGAGGTTAGCCAAGCTACTGTCCCATCCATGAAACGGGTCTTGTAGTAAGTGTAACCGTCTTCGGATGTTTTGTCAATTATATCTTTGACTTGTGACTCCATAACTGGTACATCAGAATCAAATGAGCGAGCGAATGAGAGTTCGGAGGTAGGGATACGGTGAGTGCCTAGATTGGTTGCGCTAGTACCATCAATGTTATTCACTTCGTAAGTATCACTCTTCTCATCATGGTAGGGAATAACAAAAGGTCCTATCGTCTTAGAAGAGAGTTCGGTAACGTTGGCGTTTCGGATTTATAATGTTAACGTAATCGCCGACTTTGAAGTGAACAATGTTCTTAGTGTTATTCCATCGGTCATACGCTTTAAGTAGGACACGATTCTTGTGCTCGAGTAAACAGGGGTAAACAACGTTCTGCATATGCTCGATCTTTTGTAGCCACGGGGTAGCGTGTTTCTCGGGCGCAGTTTTATCAAACGTTGCTTGTAATTCACTATAGCGGCCAAAGAAATAGTGAAACGGGAGTGTTCCAGTTTGAGGATTCATGCAGTTATTCATTTGAGTCTGAACCCATTTCAAATGATAAGGCCACATATCCTCAACGTCGTCTAGTGCGGTACGCAAGAGTTTCTTAAGTTCTCTATGACGTGTCTCATTTGCACCCTGCGTTTGAGGTTTGTAAGGAACACCACGCCTATGGGTCATGCCTGATACGAGTATAAGTGCCTCCATTACGTCGGTACAAAACTCACTACCGTTATCAGAACATAGTACTCGGGGAAACCGAAGTCATTGAAGACATGATAGCATAATTCTGCCACTGTTTGTGGACGTTTGTTCGGTATTGCATAAAGCAAGTTATAGCCCGAAGCCACACATAAGAAATGACAGATATATACATCGCCAGTATGCTTGGATCGCGGGAGTTTAACCAAATCGACTATGACTCGGCGCATCGGTTGGTCTTCTGTCACACTTTTTTAGGGTGCCCAACCGTATCGCTTGATCTGGTTCTTTTCACAATCAGTACAGCGTCGGTATACTTCACGTATGGTTTCTTTCAGCGCCGGGTGATCAAGCCCTGCACGAATAGCCATTTTATAAGTATGCTCATATGCTCGATGCGTTAAATTATGTATAATTTTAACTCTACTTTCGAGCTCCTCTAAGTCAGTCAGATTCTGCGTAACGCTGGCTGGATGAACCATAGTCCTGTTGGAAAGGGCAACCTCAGTATCAGGAGGGGTAGACTCCTGAGATACATAATGACAACATTGGATTGTTGAAGTATCTTCTTCAGTTGTTTCGCAACTCCTGGCTGTTCTTTTAAGCAGTGCTTTAAGTAGTTGAGTGCGAGCTTCAGGTTCTCTTAGAGTTTTGAGTCTTTGATCCATGGCCTTAGCTAGTTCCATGTTTTTTACGATCTAATGCCGCTTCAATCGGCATTACCTCGACTGCAATCTTGTTGGGTGCATGTGTTGTACGAGTCTTGAGCTTTTGTTCAAACTCTTTAGACTCCTCTAGTTTAGCTAAGAATTCGGTTGAGGGTTTCCACTTAGTGGTACCTGCAGGACCGATGCGACAAACAATGGTGTGTTTCCAAGGCGTCTTCTTAATAGTATAGGATCCCTGATACAAGAACGTGCCGGTTTCACGGTCGACATAAATAGGTTCGTCTTGAATCATATTAATTAAATCACGCATCCATGGGTCGGAGTTACGTAAGGGACAACACAGCGTAATGGTAGATTTAGTAATATTAACATAATTTAACAACTGTGCGATAAGTTGACAAGGTGGGTTAGCCCACGCATTATGCTTTGATAAGTCAAGCTGAAATGCAATGCACCTATATTCAGAAACCTGTTTGTTATGTTCTGCGGCGAACATATCAACAGTAAATGGACCCCATCGTGATTGAGCGAGGTTAAACCATTTCTTATTTAGCATCCAATCGGTTGCTAATAACTCTTTGACTGTTTTCTGGTAGTCGGGCACAAGTCGAGAGAGCATGTCAGGAAGATGGTTATGTATTCCTGGAATGTGTGTTATATTAAAAGCGAACTTGGCAATAATGTCATGCCAGCGGCTCACCAACTGTGAATCAGGGTTCATATCTTTAAGTATGTTAAAGACTTTTGATCACAGGCGACAGTAAAGTAACTTCCATAAAGGTAGTCTTTAAACTGTCTTAGCGCAGTAACCATAGCAAGGAGCTCTTGTTTAACGGTAGGGTAATTCCGTTGACTCTTATTATAACTCTTGCTAAAGAATTGTATGTAGCGCGGTTTACCATTTATCGTTTGGTAAAGCACTCCACCTACCGCTCGATCTGAAGCGTCGGTTGCTACTTGAATGGGACACCATCCACAGGGTACTGCATGATGGGTGCGTCCATTACTTTACTTTTGACTAGTTTAAATGCATCATCACATTCTTTAGTGCAAAGCTTTCCCAAAGGTCCTTTGTGCAGCCGTAGGTGACTAAAAGGCTTTAAGTAATGAGAAAGATTCGGTACCGAATCCGAGAAGAAGTTAACAAACCCACACACAGAGTTCACATCTCTTCCAGTAATTGGTGTTGATAAATCCAACAGAAACTGTTTCTTGCCAGGATCAATTTCTACCCCTGCTGCAGATACTTTGTAGCCAAGTAAGTGTATAGTATCTTTAGCAAAAGAACACTTGTCTTCGTTAATCTTAAGTTTAGCATGATTAAGTCGCTTTAAGACTTCTTTAACGAGTTTAGCATGTTCATGTGCTGTCTTTGTAAAGATAACTATATCATCTAAATAGACTGATACGTTATAATGACAGGTCCGCAAATAGTTCCATCATAACTTGTTGGAAGAAAGAAGGTAACATGTGTAAGCCTTCAGGTGCACCTTCAAACTGGTACTTCTTACCTTGCCAAGTAAAGGAAAAGTATTTCCTATGAGGCTGATATATTTGTAGTTGATGGAATGCAGCTTTTAAGTCTATCTTGGAAAAGATAGTCGCACCTCCATTTTGCGTAGTATCTCGCTTATCTTAGGTAAGGGAAAACTATGTTGCGGAATTAGTTTGTTGATTGGCGACAGGTCTAGTACTACTCTTGTTTTACTAAACGTTTCATCAGATTTATATTGATCGACCGCTAAGAGAGCTAAGTTAACTGGGGTTGCATCATGATTGATTTCAATTAGACCCTGTTTTAACCAATCTTCGATTTGGGTTTTGACAACGTCTTTGTGTCTCCAACTCACGTAGTTATGTGAAGGACACTTTAACTTAGAGAAGTCGACGTTTGTTAAGTCAAGTCTAACGTACCCATTAGAGAACTTAAACATACACCAGTCAGTTATTGCAATCTTCCTGTTTTGTATAATTAAGTCCATAATTATATCGGTGAAGTGCGGAATCATATCCTTTGCTTCACCTTCCGGAGGTTTAGAGTATCTTTAACATATTGTCATCTGACTGATCTTTATTCGGGTCTAGCCCATTAGGCAGACCAGTGAGTGTTATACCTAAACTGAGAAGATCAGTCATACCTATAATTAAATCGTATTTCTGAGACATGTCAGTAACGATTAGGTGAGTCTTCACTTCTCTTCTATCTGACAGCATTATGTGTGCATAGTCAATGGCTTGTTCGCAAGTAGTAACTTTGCCATTTCCCAAGATTAAATCAGTTGTTTCGTTATGGACAGCCATATCTGTAGCGTAGGCTACTCGGCGTGAGATAGCAGAGACTTCAGCCCTGGATCAAATAGTGCCATAACTTTTCTCCATTTACGAAAACTGTTTGAAAGATACGTTCATCTCCTTTGGTATAGATTTTATTGAACATTTTCTCATAATCTTGCTCTAGTGCACACATATGGTACTGTCAGTGCTTAACTTGGACGTCCGGTAAGTCCTTGCAATCCTCTTTGTGCCAACCGTTAGTACCCTTGCAAGTAGCACACTCTTTTCATATAGTGTCCAAAATCTGGCTTGCCTGGTGCACACTTAACAGGGTCGTGTCTACCATTCCACTTGCCATTACGTTTTGTGAGGTTGTAACCACACTTCTTGCAAGGCGCTCTCACCTTCTTATCACCTTCGGTTCGGTAGAAGTAGAGCCAGTACCCCTCCAGTAGTAGTGCAAGGTTTCTTAGTACTACGCGCAGTATTAGTCTCTCACTGCGTTTCGCTTAGTGGGCTGGGTGTAGCTCGTGGTACTAAGTACTCTAGTAGAGGAATTGGTATGCTTGTGTACTATCTTCTCAAAGACAGACCAAGGCATAGATCGCAAATCACCATAGGCGATGATGTCATCATTGACTTTCTTAAAGAGGTTAGCTCCCAGAGTCTCCATCATCTGACAAATTAATAAATATTCGCCAGTATAGGTACGACCACCCATCCGAGTATTCATATGTGTCATATGAGCTAGAGCACCTCGAATAGTGGTATCGTTCTCAAAGAACTTGCGAGACTCTAGAAGTTCACGGTCACGTGCATCTTCAAAAAAAGGTGTTAAGTATATTATCACGCAACTGGTGCCAGGGTAGGGCTTTCCAGTTTGGCTCATGAGCCTTCAAGATAGTTCGCCATTCACCTGGCTCACAGAAATGAATAAAGGCATTCATCATCTGCTTATCCTTAAGGCTGGCAGACTCCTTAAGTTGGTCGAAGGCCTTCAGTGTCTCCACTGTACTCTCATTAGTAGAGAAATCGACCTCAGCCTGCGCGTTACCTAGCTGCTTTATCAAGCTTGGTTCTAAGTGTTCACGAGGCTCATGCTCAGTGCTACGGGCTGCTAGTGCCAAGATGGTGTCTATTTCCTATCTCTTGTTATCGATTAGATAGCGAATGTTATCCGCTTTCCTATCGTCAGGTCAGAGTCATTCAATAGACGGGTCCTCAAGGACTTGCATACCAGAGCGTAATAACCTGAGACGAGTATGTCTGGTTCTTACTTCCTCATCCTCAGGATTAGAGCAGGGAACTCTCTAACGAGGTACTGGTGTAAAGCGATTGCCAAAATCGTGACACCAGGGGTTAGTTGGCAAATGAGGGTCGATATTACGAGGATGGTAAGCCTCATCGAGTTCCATACGATCATATCCTCTGACAGGGTTAGGTTTGTCAAGAGGATGGTCAATTGTAGCATCAGAGCTATAGAGATTAAATTTTGAAATATTTTCTCTCTCGCCAGTGGTACTGGCTTAGTAGCAAACATACTGGCTGGTAAAACCAGTAGGTCTCAAGTGGGACAATGACAGAGGGGTCTCATTAACTGTCGCTGCCAACCGCTAAGGCTCCTTCAAGAGCGCTTCAGTGCGGTTCAATTGGCAAGGTTTGAGATTGAGAGGATCCAACCACTAAGTTGTCGAGTTATGGCGTCCGAAGCTTCGGCCCCAAGATTTGAGCTGAATGGAAATGGTTTCTCCATCGGGATTATGAAATCAGAAATTTTCGGACAGGTCCAATACTTCCTTTCACCCGGGATTTGTAGGCGCTGGAGTGTCCTTTAGATGTGGAGTTATAATGCCCCTGACATTCGTGTATCCAATGAATTTTCCAGCCTTTCGACGTTTATCCCTACATTCTGACGGGCACGTGTGGTCAGGGGGCAAGCTGGGACCCTGAGCCACACTCCTAGGCAGGATACATTTGACGCTGGCGGTGTCTTCCCCGCGGTAGTAGATACCTCTTCTTCGCTCTTTAGGATCCGACGATCATCCTCAGAATCCTCCTGTGCCTCCCAAATTTCAGAATTTTACTCCCAACAGTATCCT
>LUCW03001457.1:0-11701 GCA_001586965.3 Sphaeroforma sirkka | reverse complement strand
CTAAATATCCTCGATCACACAGGGCGTACCTCTAGCTGTTCTTTATTGAATAATTTTCACTAGAAGTACTAAGTGTTCATGACCACTTGCCTAATTTGTAAATAGACATAATAACGTAAGTCACGTTAATACATTAGCTGATATAAATAAAGTTCCATCTGAAGAAAAGTTAAAAAAGAAAAAGACTTGTTTGGATTTTGGAGATTGGCGGGAGGACCAAAAATCTATAAGTAGTAGTTCGAGATATAAAATTTGGTTTATAATATCCTACATCTACTAATGTCTCAAATAGGTCCAAGTAGATGAGTCATACAACAAATACTCAGCTTATTGGAGACCATCAAAGTGAATTTGAGAACACTTTGGAAATATTGGAAAAAGAGCTTGTACTAAATTATTTAAAATACAAATAAAACCAATGTATTATCTCAATTGATCTTGATATTTTTTTAGACTGACCGGAGGCCGTATTTCTACATAGCCCCAGTAGCTTTTAGAACTACGAACGTACGTTAAGATACGATCTAGTTGGTAAAGCGAAAACCAAAGTAAAAACGGTTTCGGTCATGACTTATCGAGTAAGTATGTGCCTATATGTACGAGTTCAAGACTCATGTTGTACTCTATGTCGTTTAGTATTTGGTCCAGTAACCATTTCCGATGTAGGCGCCTTACGTTTATTATTTGGTAAGGTAATAGCCAAAGGCTGTTCTTCATTAGTAAAGTAAGTTTGAACAATTTTTCTGCACTGTTGGTAAGCAGATCAGAAAGTTTAGTCACGTAGGGAAGTAGGTGGCAAATAGGGAATTTTCAGATCCGTCAGGGTTTGTAGTCACCTGAGGAAACCCTTTTCGTTTATCTCGTGTGTTCTTATGTAAACGCTTATTCCATTTCTTATTAAAGATACGAAGAAAGTCGCGAGATTCACGAAATGCATCGGAGGTTAGCCAAGCTACTGTCCCATCCATGAAACGGGTCTTGTAGTAAGTGTAACCGTCTTCGGATGTTTTATCAATTATATCTTTGACTTGTGACTCCATTATGGTACTGGTAGAAAAGAGTTCATCAGAATCAAATGAGCGAGCGAATGAGAGTTCGGAGGTAGGGATACGGTGAGTGCCTAGATTGGTTGCGCTAGTACCATCAATGTTATTCACTTCGTAGTATCACTCTTCTCATCATGGTAGGAAATAACAAAAGGTCCATATCGTCTTAGAAGAGAGTTCGGTAGTTCCACGTTGGCGTTTCGATTTATAATGTTAACGTAATCGCCGACTTTTGAACTGAACAATGTTCTTAGTGTTATTCCATCGGTCATACGCTTTAAGTAGGACGCGATTCTTTGTGCTCATGTTGTACTCTATGTCGTTCTTCTAAGTAAACAGGGGTAAACAACGTTCTGCATATGCTCGATCTTTTGTAGCCACGGGGTAGCGTGTTTCTCGGGCGCAGTTTTATCAAACGTTGCTTGTAATTCACTATAGCGGCCAAAGAAATAGTGAGACGCAGTGTTCCAGTTTGAGGATTCATGCAGGTTATTCATTTGAGTCTGAACCCATTTCAAATGATAAGGCCACATATCCTCAACGTCGTCTAGTGCGGTACGCAAGAGTTTCTTAAACCCATTTCAAAATGTTCTCTATGACGTGTCTCATTTGCACCCTGCGTTTGAGGTTTGTAAGGAACACCACGCCTATGGGTCATGCCTGATACGAGTATAAGTGCCTCCATTACGTCATTACAAAACTCACTACCGTTATCAGAACATAGTACTCGGGGAAACCGAAGTCATTGAAGACGTGATAGCATAATTCTGCCACTGTTTGTGGACGTTTGTTCGGTATTGCATAAAGCAAGTTATAGCCCAGAAGCCACACATAAGAAATGACAGATATATACATCGCCAGTATGCTTGGATCGCGGGGAGTTTAACCAAATCGACTATGACTCGGCGCATCGGTTGGTCTTCTGTCACACTTTTTAGGGGTGCCCAACCGTATCGCTTTGATCTGGTTCTTTTTCACAATCAGTACAGCGTCGGTATACTTCACGTATGGTTTCTTTTCAGCGCCGGGTGATCAAGCCCTGCACGAATAGCCATTTTATAAGTATGCTCATATGCTCGATGCGTTAAATTATGTATAATTTTAACTCTACTTTCGAGCTCCTCTAAGTCAGTCAGATTCTGCGTAACGCTGGCTGGATGAACCATAGTCCTGTTGGAAAGAACAACCTCAGTATCAGAGAGGGGTAGAGTCCCAGAGATACATAATTGACAACATTGGATTGTTGAAGTATCTTCTTCAGTTGTTTCGCAACTCCTGGCTGTTCTTTTAAGCAGCGCTTTAAGTAGTTGAGTGCGAGCTTCAGGTTCTCTTAGAGTTTTGAGTCTTTGATCCATGGCCTTAGCTAGTTCCATGTTTTTTACGATCTAATGCCGTTTCAATCGGCATTACCTCGACTTCTGAAATCTTGTTGGGTGCATGTGTTGTACGAGTCTTGAGCTTTTGTTCAAACTCTTTAGACTCCTCTAGTTTAGCTAAGAATTCGGTTGAGGTTTCCACTTAGTGGTACCTGCAGGACCGATGCGACAAACAATGGTGTGTTTCCAAGGCGTCTTCTTAATAGAATAGGATCCCTGATACAAGAACGTGTCGGTTTCACGGTCGACATAAATAGGTTCGTCTTGAATCATATTAATTAAATCACGTATCCATGGGTCGGAGTTACGTAAGGGACAACACAGCGTAATGGTAGATTTAGTAATATTAACATAATTTAACAACTGTGCGATAAGTTGACAAGGTGGGTTAGCCCACATAACATTATGCTTTGATAAGTCAAGCTGAAATGCATCACCTTTAGGATGAGTCAACGACCTATATTCAGAAACCTGTTTGTTATGTTCTGCGGCGAACATATCAACAGTAAATGGACCCACATCGTGATTGAGCGAGGTTAAACCATTTCTTATTTAGCATCCAATCGGTTGCTAATAACTCTCCTTGACTGTTTTCTGGTAGTCGGGCACAAGTCGAGAGCATGTCAGGAAGATGGTTATGTATTCCTGGTATGTGTGTTATATTAAAAGCGAACTTGGCAATAATGTCATGCCAGCGGCTCACCAACTGTGAATCAGGGTTCATATCTTTTAAGTATGTTAAAGACTTTTGATCACAGGCGACAGTAAAGTAACTTCCATAAAGGTAGTCTTTAAACTGTCTTAGCGCAGTAACTATAGCAAGGAGCTCTTGTTTAACGGTAGGGTAATTCCGTTGACTCTTATTATAACTCTTGCTAAAAGAATTGTATGTAGCGCGGTTTACCATTTATCGTTTGGTAAAACACTCCACCTACCGCTCGATCTGAAGCGTCGGTTGCTACTTGGAATGGGACACCATCCACAGGGTACTGCATGATGGGTGCGTCCATTACTTTACTTTTGACTAGTTTAAATGCATCATCACATTCTTTAGTCCAAAGCTTTCCCAAAGGTCCTTTGTGCAGCCGTAGGTGACTGAAAGGCTTTAAGTAATGAGAAAGATGCGGTACCGAATCCGAGAAGAAGTTAACAAACCCACACACAGAGTTCACATCTCTTCCAGTAATTGGTGTTGATAAATCCAACAGAAACTGTTTCTTGCCAGGATCAATTTCTACCCCTGCTGCAGATACTTTGTAGCCAAGTAAGTGTATAGTATCTTTAGCAAAGAACACTTGTCTTCGTTAATCTTAAGTTTAGCATGATTAAGTCGCTTTAAGACTTCTTTAACGAGTTTAGCATGTTCATATGTGCTGTCTTTGTAAAGATAACTATATCATCTAAATAGACTGATACGTTATACGACAGGTCCGCAAATAGTTCCATCATAACTTGTTGGAAGAAAGAAGGTAACATGTGTAAGCCTTCAGGTGCACCTTTAAACTGGTACTTCTTACCTTGCCAAGTAAAGGAAAAGTATTTCCTATGAGGCTCATATATCTGTAGTTGATGGAATGCAGCTTTTAAGTCTATCTTGGAAAGATAGTCGCACCCTCCATTTTGCGTAGTATCTCGCTTATCTTAGGTAAGAGAAAACTATGTTGCGGAATTAGTTTGTTGATTGGCGACAGGTCTAGTACTACTCTTGTTTTACTAAACGTTCCATCAGATTTATATTGATCGACCGCTAAGAGAGCTAAGTTAACTGGGGTTGCATCATAATTGATTTCAATTAGACCCTGTTTTTTAACCAATCTTCGATTTGGGTTTTGACAACGTCTTTGTGTCTCCAACTCACGTAGTTATGTGAAGGACACTTTAACTTAGAGAAGTCGACGTTTGTTAAGTCAAGTCTAACGTACCCATTAGAGAACTTAAACATACACCAGTCAGTTATTGCAATCTTCCTGTTTTTGTATAATTAAGTCCATAATTATATCGGTGAAGTGCGGAATCATATCCTTTGCTTCACCTTCCGGAGGTTTAGGTATCTTTAACATATTATCATCTGACTGATCTTTATTCGGGTCTAGCCCATTAGGCAGACCAGTGAGTGTTATACCTAAACTGAGAAGATCAGTCATACCTATAATTAAATCGTATTTCTGAGACATGTCAGTAACGATTAGGTGAGTCTTCACTTCTCTTCTATCTGACAGCATTATGTGTGCATAGTCAATGGCTTGTTCACACGCAAGTAGTTACTTTGCCATTTCCCAAGATTAAATCAGTTGTTTCGTTATGGACAGCCATATCTGCTGTGGCGTAGGCTACTCGGCATGAGATAGCAGAGACTTCAGCCCCTGGATCAAATAGTGCCATAACTTTTTCTCCATTTACGAAAACTGTTTGAAAGATACGTTCATCTCCTTTGGTATAGATTTTATTGAACATTTTTCTCATAATCTTGCTCTAGTGCGCACATATGGTACTGTCAGTGCTTAACTTTGGACGTCTGGTAAGTCCTTGCAATCCTCTTTGTGCCAACCGTTAGTACCCTTGCAAGTAGCACACTCTTTCATATAGTGTCCAAAATCTGGCTTGCCTGGTGCACACTTAACAGGGTCGTGTCTACCATTCCACTTGCCATTACGTTTTGTGAGGTTGTAACCACACTTCTTGCAAGGCGCTCTCACCTTCTTATCACCTTTCGGTTCGGTAGAAGTAGAGCCAGTACCCCCTCCAGTAGTAGTGCGAGGTTTCTTAGTACTACGCGCAGTATTAGTCTCTACTGCGTTTCGCTTAGTGGGCTGGGTGTAGCTCGTGGTACTAAGTACTCTAGTAGAGGGGTTGGTATGCTTGTGTACACTATCTTCTCAAAGACAGACCAAGGCATAGATCACGCCAAATCACCATAGGCGATGATGTCATCATTGACTTTCTTAAAGAGGTTAGCTCCCAGAGTCTCCATCATCTGACAAATTAATAAATATTCGCCAGTATAGGTACGACCACCCATCCGGTATTCATATGTGTCATATGAGCTAGAGCACCTCGAATAGTGGTATCGTTCGCAAAGAACTTGCGAGACTCTAGAAGTTCACGGTCACGTGCATCTTCAAAAAAGGTGTTAAGTATATTATCACGCAACTGGTGCCAGGGTAGGGCTTTCCAGTTGGGCTCATGAGCCTTCAAGATAGTTCGCCATTCACCTGGCTCACAGAAATGAATAAAGGCATTCATCATCTGCTTATCCTTAAGGCTGGCAGACTCCTTAAGTTGGTCGAAGGCCTTCAGTGTCTCCACTGTACTCTCATTAGTAGAGAAATCGACCTCAGCCTGCGCGTTACCTAGCTGCTTTATAAAGCTTGGTTCTAAGTGTTCACGAGGCTCATGCTCAGTGCTACGGGCTGCTAGTGCCAAGATGGTGTCTATTTCCTTTCTCTTGTTATCGATTAGATAGCGAATGTTATCCGCTTTCCTATCGTCAAGGTCAGAGTCATTCAATAGACGGTCCTCAAGGACTTTGCATACCAGAGCGTAATAGCCTGAGACGAGTATGTCTGGTTCTCACTTCCTCATCCTCAGGATTAGAGCAGGGAACTCTCTAACGAGGTACTGGTGTAGCGATTGCCAAAATCGTGATTACCAGGGTTAGTTGGCAAATGAGGGTCGATATTACGAGGATGGTAAGCCTCATCGAGTTCCATACGATCATATCCTCTGACAGGGTTAGGTTTGTCAAGAGGATGGTCGATGGTAGCATCAGAGCTATAGAGATTAAATTTTGAAATATTATCTCTCTCGCCAGTGGTAACTGGCTTAGTAGTAAACATACTGGCTGGTAAACCAGTAGGTCTCGGGTTCGAAACCCGGCCCGAATTTTTTCTTCTCTTCTTCGGTATAGGAAGAATATCAGCCAAGTGGGACACGATAGAGGGGTCCACAACTGCTGCTGCCGCTAGCTCCTTCAAGAGCGCTTCAGTGCGTTCAATTGGCGTCGAGATTGAGAGGATCCAACCACTCGTTGTCGAGTTATGGCGTCCTCAGCTTCGGCCCCAAGATTTGAGCTGAATGGAATGGCTTCTCCATCGATGGCGAAACCGAAATTTTCGGACAGGTCCAATACTTCCTTTTCACTCCCGGATTTGTGCTGGAGTGTCCTTTAGATGTGGAGTTATAATGCCCCCGACATTCGTATCCACGAATTTTCCAGCCTTTCGACGTTTATCCCCAATATTTGACGGCACGTGGTCAGGGGGGCAAGCTGGGGTCCTGAGCTTCACTCCCTAGGTGATACACGGACGCTGGCGAGCCTTTCCGCGGTAGTAGATACCTCTTCTTCCAAGGCTTTAGGATCCGACGAGTCATCCTCAGAATAATCCTCTGTACCAACCTCAGAATTTGCTTCCCCAACAGTATCCTCGGCAGGCTCAACTCCAGACAGGCTGGGTGTTTCCACAGGGACCTCAGGAACCTCGGCAGGCTTAGCAGGCTTAGAGCTAGCGGCTCCCTTGCCTTTAAAGTACCCTTAGCCATAGTATTTGCTGGATAGTAAATCGATGTCAGACAGTCTAGAAGCAGTACACTACTGTAACTACTAGATAACTGAAAAAATATGTAAACTTCGATGGAAATTACTAGGTTTCAAACTATATTAAACTAAAATACAATTTAGTCAGTTAGGATTTAGCAGTGGTAGCTTGTGTAAGAATGATCGGGACTGCCTCTTGTTAAGAGCCTAAATATCCTCGATCACACAGGGCGTACCTCTAGCTGTTCTTTATTGAATAATTTTCACTAGAAGTACTAAATGTTCATGACCACTTGCCTAATTTGTAAATAGACATAATAACGTAAGTCACGTTAATACATTAGCTGATATAAATAAAGTTCCATCTGAAGAAAAGTTAAAAAAGAAAAGAAGACTTATTGGATTTTGGAGATTGGCGGGAGGACCAAAATCTATAAGTAGTAGTTCGGAGATTATAAAATTTAGTTTATAATATCCTACATCTACTAATGTCTCAAATAGGTCCAAGTAGATGAGTCATACCAAATACTCAGGCTATTGGAGCCATCAAAGTGAATTTAGAACACTTTGGAAATATTGGAAAAAGAGCTTGTACTAAATTATTTAAAATACAAATAAAAACCAATGTATTATCTCAATTGATCTTGATATTTTAGACTGACCGGAAGCCGTATTTTCTACAGGCGCCATCTTCAGGGGAAGGTAACGTGTGTTCCAAGTGCGTCTGCAAGCGTCGGCGTGATAAGATCACCATTTATACGGAGGTTGGCGCCGCGTGTCGCAAGTCGGTAGATCGTACTCGGGGTTTAATGACACCCTGTTCGAGGCCAGATTTGCGTCCCCACGCATCAATGTCATCTAAGAAGGGCTAGAGCGAAACCGATCGAGGGGCTTGGATCCATGTTTCATCAACAAATAAGTAAGAGCGGAGGAGCTTGGGCCAGAAATTGTGCTAGCGTGACAGCTAAGGAAATCCATGTTTATAATAATGAGCTGCGGGCCGACGATTGAGCCTTGCAGGATGCCATTCCTTTATGGTATAGAAAGTCGAGAGCGTGCTGCGGTATGTCACTCGGAAACGGACCCTCCCAAACAGCGCGCGGTGGCAGTTGATCCAGTTTTCGGGCATTCCAGCGTGGCGCAGAAGTACCCATAGGCGTGGGAGAGCGACCTTGTCGTATGCCTTGGTTATGTCCAGACAGACGTCGTTCCACTCCTCTTCTGACTGTGTCTCAGATTCCATGACGGCAAGTGCTTGGGTATGACAGGAGTACTGTGATTTGAAGCCAGCTTGGGTAGCATGGGTAGCAGAGCCGGGGTGGCTCTTAATCAAATTAAAGAAAAACACTTTTCAAAGATGCGTCTGACTATTTGCGTAAGCGTGATGGGGGGGCGGAAGTTGGCGGGGAGGTAATATCTGCATCGGCTTTCTTTGGGTGTGCTGTCAGGAGGCTGCAGTTTAGGACTGCAGGGAAGGTACCCGCCTACAGTAGCTCAGTGAATGCTTCGGCAAGGAGTCTAATCAGTGGGCTATTGGCGTCAGGGCGTCCCAATGTCCGGCGTTCGGTAGAGCGCTCCACTGCGGCCTTCAGGAGAAGGATGTGGATTCCGTCGGGGCCAGGTCCTTATTGGGATAGCGTAGTATTGCCTCCATTACATCGTCGGGGCGTATGGTGGAAGTGACATCAGGAAGAGGTTCGGTATCCGGTGGAACCACATACGGGTTTGTAGAGTTAAATAGGGGCCTCAAAGTAGCCAGCAAGGTAGCGCCTGTATCATCGGTACCCGGTATGCAGGAAGTTGGCGCGGAGACCGTCGTTGGTACGCAATATCTTTAAAACATTTGAGCATTGCTTTGGGCGGTTAGACGTGGGCGGAATGAGTGGTTTTGGCAGCCGCTGAACCCAGGGTCTGTTTAAACGTCATAATAGAACCTCCAAAGATTTGTGGGTTAGTGGCACAGCGCCAGATGCGGTCGAGAATCCGTAGCGAGTCTTTCACTGGTCCATGTAAGTGAGATACGACCGTAGCAGGTTCTGATGCGCCCGGATTTCGGCTTGGAATAGTCGCGCGAGATTTGTTGCGTAGGTGTTACAGTCGATGGCGATATCGGTTTTATATCCATGAGAGGAGACGTTGGTCCGGGAGAGGGCGGCATTACAGCATTTGTAGGGGCCGATGAATTTGATTCGTGAAATATCTGGAGATCGAGTCCAAGGGTGTGGTCACCACAGATACCGTAGTCCGTCAGCTTATAAGTTTGGATGGAGGCGAGGGTGGTAGGTCGATGATACGCATGTTCTGTACCAGTTGAGCCGCCAGCATAGAGGTAGTCCAAGTGCCACGTATTACGCAGAGTAGTCTCAACCGTTTTCATACGTAGTCCGTGATTTGTAGATGCGTGGCCATACTTCCGGGCTTTGAAGTTGAAATCTCCCCACATGACATCTGGTTGGAAACCGCCGATCTCGGGGATTCATGTATCGCCTGACGTCTTCTTCTGCCAGTAAGTGATTTGAGTGGAAATTAGAACACGGCCATATGAACGCCAAAGCACACAAAAGAACACCGCGTACGGTGAAGAAGAGTGTACAAGTTGAAAATTCGATGGGTGGTACTTGGAAAAGATACCCATACCACAGCGTGAAGGGTGTAAGATATTATGCCGTGCAGTGTGATGTAGTATATGATAGCGTGTGTTCCGAGCGTATATGATTAAAGAAATGTGGCGTTATGCCAGGGTTTCAACCGCACACATAACATCAACCTGACTTAAAATCGATATAACGTTCAAACACTTATCTGTATGTGCTGCGTTGTCCATGTTGAGTCCTTGTGGGTTGAAGAGCGTCATCCTCATTGGTCCTAACATTGTTCATCATCGGTCAATACTACTGGGCTCTCTTCTTTAACAATGTCAGCTATTTTTATATCATTGCCTGTCGTCGAAGAGTCTGTCGTGGAAAGCTGAGGTTGCGTATTGCTATCCATCGTGTCGGATGATTGTGTCGGCGGGAAGATCGTTGGTAAATGAAGTCGTCTCGGTTTCGCACCCGCTGATTCTTTAGCGTTTGCTGGGATTCGCGGGTTTGGTGAGAAGAGGTTTGCATCATGCTTTTCTTGGTAAGCCTTCTGAAGACGATCCGCGGTAGAGTGGAGTATGTCTGTGTTAGTGGAGTTGACAAGTGGGCTCAGTAGTTCATCCATGCTGCGGGCAAGAATTTTTTGGCGCACGTTCATGTGTGCAGCGGGCCTCCCTCTTGGTGCGGAGATAGTGGATTAAAGCTGCTTTCGTAGCGTCAGGATGTTGTTGGGAGGAGCGGGGTCGATGTTTTCATCAAGCTGCCATTTCCACGTAAGTGCTGCATGTCGTTTCACCTGGGCGACAGTGTCGCTAGGAACACAAAGGCGGATGAAACTGGTGGAGCTTCCACGGCGATTTGGCTGAGATACCGATTTTGACGGAAGATACCAGAGAAAGTGGTGGCGATTGAGGACTGGTTGGGCATGCCAGTATTTTTCAAATACTCTTGATTGGGATGGGGAGCTTGCCGTTAGAGGAAAATTGCTCGAAGAAGAGCCATACCGGAGTTATGTCATTCATTTCATGAAGAGTTTTGTCAGGCATCGGGCGGCCCACCACTTTCGTCAAAAGGTGTTCAGGTACTGGCGGCTGCAGTTGGGACTGAGAAGCTGGTGGAGTCAGGCATTTTTAGGGCTCGGTTTTGCAGGTTTGTTCACTTTTGAGCGGTAGCTGGGAGGCTCACTGCTGCTATTGGGCGCCAGTGACCGCGGTTTTTTTGCAGGCGGAGCAGGCGGGCTTGTGGAGCCAAATCGGAAAAATATCAGGTGTGTCTTTATCTATAGGTGTACAGGTTTTGAGATTTAAGGTCCCGGAGTTCGGATTCAAGGTTGGTTGTTTTTTTGCAGAGAGGTTAGTGAGCATTTGGTGTATGGTTAATTTTCCATTGGTCATCAGTCAAAGGCTCCTTGGAGATGGGCCTCTATCATTGTTCGGGGGTTGTTAGAGCCGGTCCCAAAATTTGATTGAGATTGGCCTGTAGAGTACTGACCTGGGCAGAGAGGTTGTGATCGATTTTGTATGTCCAGTTTCTATTGGTCATTGGATAAGGGAGTCGTTGGTTACGAACGGCTGACACGACATTTTTTTTTTTCGGTGGATGAGGGACTGTGGGACTGTGGGACCTTGGGACTGACTCCCTACATATCATAGTGAAACTCTCTGCTGGAACCACGAGAAAGAAAAATTCGAAAAATTCACCCCGTGGGAGACGACTAGTGAACCCTAAAGTTGGACGCCAGGGCCTGAACCACCAAGAACATCATGATGAGGACCAACAAAGATTCTACAAGCTGTAACATATCACTCATACAGATGCAACTCTAAACCCAAATTTAAATCACTTACCCACCCACTCAGGATACGAACAGTTAACAGACTGTCGGCAGAAAGCCTACAAAAATGCTGCAATAATCTTGTAATAAAGTAATACTAGACTGTCCCATGTATGTGGTTCAGAGCGTTCTCAGGAATTTCCTGTAGAAAGGTTTGGTCACGTCTCGCATAAGAACAACGTCCTTTATACTGTTTGCATGCCACAAAATACTATCCACCATAATCAGATAGCCATTTCAACCCGATGTTAGCGGTTTCCACCCGGATCCAGAAGATAATATCAAAGTTCTACTTTTCCTGAACATTGATAGACACCGGCATTATACAC
>LUCW03001456.1:7500-28864 GCA_001586965.3 Sphaeroforma sirkka | reverse complement strand
CAGGCTATTGAGCCATCAAAGTGAATATTTTAGACTGACCGAGGCCGTATTTCTACATAGCCCCAGTAGCTTTTAGAACTACGAACGTACGTTAAGATACGATCTAGTTGGTAAAGCGAAACCAAAGTAAAAAAAACGGTTTCGGTCATGACTTATCGAGTAAGTATGTGCCTATATGTACGAGTTCAAGACTCATGTTGTACTCTATGTCGTTTAGTATTTGGTCCAGTAACCATTTCCGATGTAGGCGCCTTACGTTTATTATTTGGTAAGGTAATAGCCAAAGGCTGTTCTTCATTAGTAAGTAAGTTTGAACAATTTTCTGCACTGTTGGTAAGCAGATCAGAAAGTTTAGTCACGTAGGAAGTAGGTGGCAAATAGGGAATTTCAGATCCGTCAGGGTTTGTAGTCACCTGAGGAAACCCTTTTCGTTTATCTCGTGTGTTCTTATGTAAACGCTTATTCCATTTCTTATTAAAGATACGAAGAAAGTCGCGAGATTCACGAAATGCATCGGAGGTTAGCCAAGCTTACTGTCCCATCCATGAAACGGGTCTTGTAGTAAGTGTAACCGTCTTCGGATGTTTTGTCAATTATATCTTTGACTTGTGACTCCATAACTGGTACATCAGAATCAAAATGAGCGAGCGAATGAGAGTTCGGAGGTAGGGATACGGTGAGTGCCTAGATTGGTTGCGCTAGTACCATCAATGTTATTCACTTCGTAAGTATCACTCTTCCTCATCATGGTAGGAAATAACAAAAGGTCCTATCGTCTTAGAAGAGAGTTCGGTAACGTTGGCGTTTCGATTTATAATGTTAACGTAATCGCCGACTTTGAACTGAACAATGTTCTTAGTGTTATTCCATCGGTCATACGCTTTAAGTAGGACGCGATTTTTGTGCTCGAGTAAACAGGGGTAAACAACGTTCTGCATATGCTCGATCTTTGTAGCCACGGGGTAGCGTGTTTCGGGCGCAGTTTTATCAAACGTTGCTTGTAATTCACTATAGCGGCCAAAGAAATAGTGAAACGGGAGTGTTCCAGTTTGAGGATTCATGCAGTTATTCATTTGAGTCTGAACCCATTTCAAAATGATAAGGCCACATATCCTCAACGTCGTCTAGTGCGGTACGCAAGAGTTTCTAAGTTCTCTATGACGTGTCTCATTTGCACCCCTGCGTTTGAGGTTTGTAAGGAACACCACGCCTATGGGTCATGCCTGATACGAGTATAAGTGCCTCCATTACGTCGGTACAAAACTCACTACCGTTATCAGAACATAGTACTCGGGGAAACCGAAGTCATTGAAGACGTGATAGCATAATTCTGCCACTGTTTGTGGACGTTTGTTCGGTATTGCATAAAGCAAGTTATAGCCACACATAAGAAATGACAGATATATACATCGCCAGTATGCTTGGATCGCGGAGTTTAACCAAATCGACTATGACTCGGCGCATCGGTTGGTCTTCTGTCACACTTTTAGGTGCCCAACCGTATCGCTTGATCTGGTTCTTTTCACAATCAGTACAGCGTCGGTATACTTCACGTATGGTTTCTTTCAGCGCCGGGTGATCAAGCCCTGCACGAATAGCCATTTTATAAGTATGCTCATATGCTCGATGCGTTAAATTATGTATAATTTTAACTCTACTTTCGAGCTCCTCTAAGTCAGTCAGATTCTGCGTAACGCTGGCTGGATGAACCATAGTCCTGTTGGAAAGGGCAACCTCAGTATCAGGAGGGGTAGACTCCTGAGATACATAATTGACAACATTGGATTGTTGAAGTATCTTCTTCAGATGTTTCGCAACTCCTGGCTATTCTTTAAGCAGCGCTTTAAGTAGTTGAGTGCGAGCTTCAGGTTCTCTTAGAGTTTTGAGTCTTTGATCCATGGCCTTAGCTAGTTCCATGTTTTTACGATCTAATGCCGTTTCAATCGGCATTACCTCGACTGCAATCTTGTTGGGTGCATGTGTTGTACGAGTCTTGAGCTTTTGTTCAAACTCTTTAGACTCCTCTAGTTTAGCTAAGAATTCGGTTGAGGGTTTCCACTTAGTGGTACCTGCAGGACCGATGCGACAAACAATGGTGTGTTTCCAAGGCGTCTTCTTAATAGAATAGGATCCCTGATACAAGAACGTGTCGGTTTCACGGTCGACATAAATAGGTTCGTCTTGAATCATATTAATTAAATCACGTATCCATGGGTCGGAGTTACGTAAGGGACAACATAGCGTAATGGTAGATTTAGTAATATTAACATAATTTAACAACTGTGCGATAAGTTGACAAGGTGGGTTAGCCCACGCATTATGCTTTGATAAGTCAAGCTGAAATGCATCACCTTTAGGATGAGTCAACGACCTATATTCAGAAACCTGTTTGTTATGTTCTGCGGCGAACATATCAACAGTAAATGGACCCCATCGTGATTGAGCGAGGTTAAACCATTTCTTATTTAGCATCCAATCGGTTGCTAATAAAACTCCTTGACTGTTTTCTGGTAGTCGGGCACAAGTCGAGAGAGCATGTCAGGAAGACGGTTATGTATTCCTGGTATGTGTGTTATATTAAAAGCAAACTTGGCAATAATGTCATGCCAGCGGCTCACCAACTGTGAATCAGGGTTCATATCTTTTAAGTATGTTAAAGACTTTTGATCACAGGCGACAGTAAAGTAACTTCCATAAAGGTAGTCTTTAAACTGTCTTAGCGCAGTAACTATAGCAAGGAGCTCTTGTTTAACGGTAGGGTAATTCCGTTGACTCTTATTATAACTTTGCCAAAGAATTGTATGTAGCGCGGTTTACCATTTATCGTTTGGTAAAGCACTCCACCTACCGCTCGATCTGAAGCGTCGGTTGCTACTTGGAATGGGACACCATCCACAGGGTACTGCATGATGGGTGCGTCCATTACTTTACTTTTGACTAGTTTAAATGCATCATCACATTCTTTAGTCCAAAGCTTTCCCAAATGTCCTTTGTGCAGCCGTAGGTGACTGAAAGGCTTTAAGTAATGAGAAAGATGCGGTACCGAATCCGAGAAGAAGTTAACAAACCCACACACAGAGTTCACATCTCTTCCAGTAATTGGTGTTGATAAATCCAACAGAAACTGTTTCTTGCCAGGATCAATTTCTACCCCCTGCTGCAGATACTTTGTAGCCAAGTAAGTGTATAGTATCTTTAGCAAAAGAACACTTGTCTTCGTTAATCTTAAGTTTAGCATGATTAAGTCGCTTTAAGACTTCTTTAACGAGTTTAGCATGTTCATGTGCTGTCTTTGTAAAGATAACTATATCATCTAAATAGACTGATACGTTATACGACAGGTCCGCAAATAGTTCCATCATAACTTGTTGGAAGAAAGAAGGTAACATGTGTAAGCCTTCAGGTGCACCTTTAAACTGGTACTTCTTACCTTGCCAAGTAAAGGAAAAGTATTTCCTATGAGGCTGATATATTTGTAGTTGATGGAATGCAGCTTTTAAGTCTATCTTGGAAAAGATAGTCGCACCTCCATTTTGCGTAGTATCTCGCTTATCTTAGGTAAGGGAAAACTATGTTGCGGAATTAGTTTGTTGATTGGCGACAGGTCTAGTACTACTCTTGTTTTACTAAACGTTCCATCAGATTTATATTGATCGACCGCTAAGAGAGCTAAGTTAACTGGGGTTGCATCATAATTGATTTCAATTAGACCCTGTTTTAACCAATCTTCGATTTGGGTTTTGACAACGTCTTTGTGTCTCCAACTCACGTAGTTATGTGAAGGACACTTTAACTTGGAGAAGTCGACGTTTGTTAAGTCAAGTCTCTAACGTACCCATTAGAGAACTTAAACATACACCAGTCAGTTATTGCAATCTTCCTGTTTTGTATAATTAAGTCCATAATTATATCGGTGAAGTGCGGAATCATATCCTTTGCTTCACCTTCGGAGGTTTAGGTATCTTTAACATATTATCACCTGACTGATCTTTATTCGGGTCTAGCCCATTAGGCAGACCAGTGAGTGTTATACCTAAACTGAGAAGATCAGTCATACCTATAATTAAATCGTATTTCTGAGACATGTCAGTAACGATTAGGTGAGTCTTCACTTCTCCTCTATCTGACAGCATTATGTGTGCATAGTCAATGGCTTGTTTGCAAGTAGTTACTTTGCCATTTCCCAAGATTAAATCAGTTGTTTCGTTATGGACAGCCATATCTGTAGCGTAGGCTACTCGGCATGAGATAGCAGAGACTTCAGCCCCTGGATCAAATAGTGCCATAACTTTTTTTCTCCATTTACGAAAACTGTTTGAAAGATACGTTCATCTCCTTTGGTATAGATTTTATTGAACATTTTCTCATAATCTTGCTCTAGTGCGCACATATGGTACTGTCAGTGCTTAACTTGGACGTCCGGTAAGTCCCTGCAATCCTCTTTGTGCCAACCGTTAGTACCCTTGCAAGTAGCACACTCTTTCATATAGTGTCCAAAATCTGGCTTGCCTGGTGCACACTTAACAGGGTCGTGTCTACCATTCCACTTGCCATTACGTTTTGTGAGGTTGTAACCACACTTCTTGCAAGGCGCTCTCACCTTCTTATCACCTTTCGGTTCGGTAGAAGTAGAGCCAGTACCCCCTCCAGTAGTAGTGCGAGGTTTTTTTAGTACTACGCGCAGTATTAGTCTCTACTGCGTTTCGCTTAGTGGGCTGGGTGTAGCTCGTGGTACTAAGTACTCTAGTAGAGGAATTGGTATGCTTGTGTACTATCTTCTCAAAGACAGACCAAGGCATAGATCGCAAATCACCATAGGCGATGATGTCATCATTGACTTTCTTAAAGAGGTTAGCTCCCAGAGTCTCCATCATCTGACAAATTAATAAATATTCGCCAGTATAGGTACGACCACCCATCCGAGTATTCATATGTGTCATATGAGCTAGAGCACCTCGAATAGTGGTATCGTTCGCAAAGAACTTGCGAGACTCTAGAAGTTCACGGTCACGTGCATCTTCAAAAAAGGTGTTAAGTATATTATCACGCAACTGGTGCCAGGGTAGGGCTTTCCAGTTGGGCTCATGAGCCTTCAAGATAGTTCGCCATTCACCTGGCTCACAGAAATGAATAAAGGCATTCATCATCTGCTTATCCTTAAGGCTGGCAGACTCCTTAAGTTGGTCGAAGGCCTTCAGTGTCTCCACTGTACTCTCATTAGTAGAGAAATCGACCTCAGCCTGCGCGTTACCTAGCTGCTTTATAAAGCTTGGTTCTAAGTGTTCACGAGGCTCATGCTCAGTGCTACGGGCTGCTAGTGCCAAGATGGTGTCTATTTCCTTTCTCTTGTTATCGATTAGATAGCGAATGTTATCCGCTTTCCTATCGTCAAGGTCAGAGTCATTCAATAGATGGTCCTCAAGGACTTGCATACCAGAGCGTAATAGCCTGAGACGAGTATGTCTGGTTCTCACTTCCTCATCCTCAGGATTAGAGCGGGAACTCTCTAACGAGGTACTGGTGTAGCGATTGCCAAAATCGTGATTACCAGGGTTAGTTGGCAAATGAGGGTCGATATTACGAGGATGGTAAGCCTCATCGAGTTCCATACGATCATATCCTCTGACAGGGTTAGGTTTGTCAAGAGGATGGTCAATGGTAGCATCAGAGCTATAGAGATTAAATTTTGAAATATTTTTCTCTCGCCAGTGGTAACTGGCTTAGTGGTAAACATACTGGCTGGTAAACCAGTAGGTCTCGGGTTCGAAACTCGGCCAGAAATTTTTCTTCTTCTTCGGTATAGGAAGAATATCAGCCAAGTGGGACACGATAGAGGGGTCCACAACTGCTGCTGCCGCTAGCTCCTTCAAGAGCGCTTCAGTGCGGTTCAATTGGCGTCGAGATTGAGAGGATCCAACCACTCGTTGTCGAGTTATGGCGTTCTCAGCTTCGGCCCCAAGATTTGAGCTGAATGGAATGGCTTCTCCATCGATGGCGAAACCGAAATTTTCGGACAGGTCCAATACTTCCTTTTCACTCCGGATTTGTGCTGGAGTGTCCTTTAGATGTGGAGTTATAATGCCCCCCGACATTCGTATCCACGAATTTTCCAGCCTTTCGACGTTTATCCCCAATATTTGACGGCACGTGGTCAGGGGGGCAAGCTGGGGTCCTGAGCTTCACTCCTAGGTGATACACGGACGCTGGCGAGCCTTTCCGCGGTAGTAGATACCTCTTCTTCCAAGGCTTTAGGATCCGACGAGTCATCCTCAGAATAATCCTCTGTACCAACCTCAGAATTTGCTTCCCCAACAGTATCCTCGGCAGGCTCAACTCCAGACAGGCTAGGTGTTTCCACAGGGACCTCAGGAACCTCGGCAGGCTTAGCAGGCTTAGAGCTAGCGGCTCCCTTGCCTTTAGAAGTACCCTTAGCCATAGTATTTGCTGGATAGTAAATCGATGTTAGACAGTCTAGAAGCAGTACACTACTGTAACTACTAGATAACTGAAAAATATGTAAACTTCGATGGAAATTACTAGATTTCAAACTATATTAAACTAAAATACAATTTAGTCAGTTAGGATTTAGCAGTGGTAGCTTGTGTAAGAATGATCGGGACCGCCTCTTGTTAAGAGCCTAAATATCCTCGATCACACAGGGCGTACCTCTAGCTGTTCTTTATTGAATAATTTTCACTAGAAGTACTAAGTGTTCATGACCACTTGCCTAATTTGTAAATAGACATAATAACGTAAGTCACGTTAATACATTAGCTGATATAAATAAAGTTCCATCTGAAGAAAAGTTAAAAAAAAAAAAAAAAAGACTTATTGGATTTTGAGATTGGCGGGAGGACCAAAATCTATAAGTAGTAGTTCGGAGATTATAAAATTTAGTTTATAATATCCTACATCTACTAATGTCTCAAATAGGTCCAAGTAGATGAGTCATACCAAATACTCAGGCTATTGGAGCCATCAAAGTGAATTTAGAACACTTTGGAAATATTGGAAAAAGAGCTTGTACTAAATTATTTAAAATACAAATAAAAAACCAATGTATTATCTCAATTGATCTTGATATTTTAGACTGACCGGAAGCCGTATTTCTACAGGCGCCATCTTCAGGGGAAGGTAACGTGTGTTCCAAGGTGCGTCTGCAAGCGTCGGCGTGATAAGATCACCATTTATACGGAGGGTTGGCGCCGCGTGTCGCAAGTCGGTAGATCGTACTCGGGGTTTAATGACACCCTGTTCGAGGCCAGATTTGCGTCCCCACGCATCAATGTCATCTAAGAAGGGCTAGAGCGAAACCGATCGAGGGGCTTGGATCCATGTTTCATCAACAAATAAGTAAGAGCGGAGGAGCTTGGGCCGAAATTGTGCTAGCGTGACAGCTAAGAAATCCATGTTTATAATAATGAGCTGCGGGCCGACGATTGAGCCTTGCAGGATGCCATTCCTTTTATGGTATAGAAAGTCGAGAGCGTGCTGCGGTATGTCACTCGGAAACGGACCCTCCCAAACAGCGCGCGGTGGCAGTTGATCCAGTTTTCGGGCATTCCAGCGTGGCGCAGAAGTACCCATAGGCGTGGGAGAGCGACCTTGTCGTATGCCTTGGTTATGTCCAGACAGACGTCGTTCCACTCCTCTTCTGACTGTGTCTCAGATTCCATGACGGCAAGTGCTTGGGTATGACAGGAGTACTGTGATTTGAAGCCAGCTTGGGTAGCATGGGTAGCAGAGCCGGGGTGGCTCTTAATCAAATTAAGAAAAACACTTTTCAAAGATGCGTCTGACTATTTGCGTAAGCGTGATGGGGCGGAAGTTGGCGGGGGAGGTAATATCTGCATCGGCTTTCTTTGGGTGTGCTGTCAGGAGGCTGCAGTTTAGGACTGCAGGGAAGGTACCCGCCTACAGTAGCTCAGTGAATGCTTCGGCAAGGAGTCTAATCAGTGGGCTATTGGCGTCGGGGCGTCCTAATGTCCGGCGTTCGGTAGAGCGCTCCACTGCGGCCTTCAGGAGAAGGATGTGGATTCCGTCGGGGCCAGGTCCCTTATTGGGATAGCGTAGTATTGCCTCCATTACATCGTCGGGGCGTATGGTGGAAGTGACATCAGGAGAGGGTTCGGTATCCGGTGGAACCACATACGGGTTTGTAGAGTTAAATAGGGCCTCAAAGTAGCCAGCAAGGGTAGCGCCTGTATCATCGGTACCCGGTATGCAGGGTTGGCGCGGAGACCGTCGTTGGTACGCAATATCTTTAAACATTTGAGCATTGCTTTGGGCGGTTAGACGTGGGCGGAATGAGTGGTTTGGCAGCCGCTGAACCCAGGGTCTGTTTAAGTCATAATAGAACCCTCCAAAGATTTGTGGGTTAGTGGCACAGCGCCAGATGCGGTCGAGAATCCGTAGCAGTCTTTCACTGGTCCATGTAAAGTGAGATACGACCGTAGCAGGTTCTGATGCGCCCGGATTTCGGCTTGGAATAGTCGCGCGCGAGATTTGTTGCGTAGGTGTTACAGTCGATGGCGATATCGGTTATATCCATGAGAGGGGAGACGTTGGTCCGGAGAGGGCGGCATTACTGGCATTTGTAGGGGCCGATGAATTTGATTCGTGGGAAATATCTGGAGATCGAGTCCAAAGGTGTGGTCACCACAGATACCGTAGTCCGTCAGCTTATAAGTTTGGATGGAGGCGGGGGTGGTAGGTCGATGATACGCATGTTCTGTACCAGTTGAGCCGCCAGCATAGAGGTAGTCCAAGTGCCACGTATTACGCAGAGTAGTCTCAACCGTTTTCATACGTAGTCCGTGATTTGTAGATGCGTGGCCATACTTCCGGGCTTTGAAGTTGAAATCTCCCCACATGACATCTGGTTGGAAACCGCCGATCTCGGGGGGATTCATGTATCGCCTGACGTCTTCTTCAGTAAGTGATTTGAGTGGAAATTAGAACACGGCCATATGAACGCCAAAGCACACAAAGAACACCGCGTACGGTGAAGAGTGTACAAGTTGAAAATTCGATGGGTGGTACTTGGAAAAGATACCAATACCACAGCGTGAAGGGTGTAAGATATTATGCCGTGCAGTGTGATGTAGTATATGATAGCGTGTGTTCGAGCGTATATGATTAAGAAATGTGGCGTTATGCCAGGTTTCAACCGCACACATAACATCAACCTGACTTAAAATCGATATAACGTTCAAACACTTATCTGTATGTGCTGCGTTGTCCATGTTGAGTCCTTGTGGGTTGAAGAGCGTCATCCTCATTGGTCCTAACATTGTTCATCATCGGTCAATACTACTGGGCTCTCTTCTTTAACAATGTCAGCTATTTTTATATCATTGCCTGTCGTCGAAGAGTCTGTCGTGGAAAGCTGAGGTTGCGTATTGCTATCCATCGTGTCGGATGATTGTGTCGGGAAGATCGTTGGTAAATGAAGTCGTCTGGATTTCGCACCCGCTGATTCTTTAGCGTTTGCTGGGATTCGCGGGTTTGGTGAGAAGAGGTTTGCATCATGCTTTTCTTGGTAAGCCTTCTGAAGACGATCCGCGGTAGAGTGGAGTATGTCTGTGTTAGTGGAGTTGACAAGTGGGCTCAGTAGTTCATCCATGCTGCGGGCAAGAATTTTTGGCGCACGTTCATGTGTGCAGCGGGCCTCCCGCTTGGTGCGGAGATAGTGGATTAAAGCTGCTTTCGTAGCGTCGGGATGTTGTTGGGAGCGGGGGTCGATGTTTTCATCAAGCTGCCATTTCCACGTAAGTGCTGCATGTCGTTTCACCTGGGCGACAGTGTCGCTAGGAACACAAAGGCGGATGAAACTGGTGGAGCTTCCACGGCGATTTGGCTGAGATACCGATTTTGACGGAAGATACCAGAGAAAGTGGTGGCGATTGAGGACTGGTTGGGCATGCCAGTATTTTTCAAATACTGATTGGGATGGGGGCTTGCCGTTAGGGAAAATTGCTCGGAAGAAGAGCCATACCGGAGTTATGTCATTCATTTCATGAAGAGTTTTGTCAGGCATCGGGCGGCCCACCACTTTCGTCAAAAGGTGTTCGGGTACTGGCGGCTGCGGTTGGGACTGAGAAGCTGGTGGAGTCGGGCGTTTTTTAGGGCTCGGTTTTGCAGGTTTGTTCACTTTTGAGCGGTAGCTGGGAGGCTCACTGCTGCTATTGGGCGCCGGTGACCGCGGTTTTTTGCAGGCGGAGCAGGCGGGCTTGTGGAGCCAAATCGGAAAGTATCGGGTGTGTCTTTATCTATAGGTGTACGGGTTTGAGATTTAAGGTCCCGGAGTTCGGATTCAAGGTTGGTTGTTTTTGCAGAGAGGTTAGTGAGCATTTGGTGTATGGTTAATTTCCATTGGTCATCAGTCAAAGGCTCCTTGGAGATGGGCCTATCATTGTTCGGGGTTGTTAGAGCCGGTCCCAAAATTTGATTGAGATTGGCCTGTAGAGTACTGACCTGGGCAGAGAGGTTGTGATCGATTTTTGTATGTCCAATTTCTATTAGTCATTGGATAAGGAGTCGTTGGTTACGAACGGCTGACACGACATTTTTCGCGGATGAGGGACTGTGGGACTGTGGGACTGTGGGTCCCCAGACTCCCTACATATCATAGTGAAACTCTCGCAGAACCCACGAGGAAGAAAAATTCGAAAAATTCACCCCATTAAGGACGATAGTGAACCTAAAATTGGACGTAAAGACCTGGACCGCCAGGGACATCGCAGTAAGGGATAGCAACAAAGTTCTACGAAACATATTCTCATACAGATACAACTCTAAACCCCAAATTTAAATCACCCACCCACCCACTCAGGATACAGACAATTAGACTGTCGGCCAAACTAAAATACCGCAATAATCTTGTAAACAAATACTAGACTGTCCCATATGTGGTTCAGGCGTTCTCGAGGTACCTGTAGAAGGGGTTTGGTCACGTGTCGCAGAACAGCACGTCGCTATACTGTTTGCATGCACAAAAATACTATCCACCATAATCTGATAGCCATTTCAACCGATGTTGGCAGTTTCCACCCGGATCCAGAAGATAATATCAAGTTCTACTTTTCCTGAACATTGATAGACACCGGCATTATACACTCAAGCTTTTATCTCGTTCATATGGTATTGACATCTCAGAATGCATAGAATATATGACTAGCACATCGGCAGAATGCCTGTTCAGTGTAACCCTGAGTATGAATGTACGTTTTCGTCTAGTCAATCTTGCGATAATAGTATGTGGGACTGTCGTTCAAAAAATCTTGACATGTCGGAAGGGCATGGACAATCAAATTTTATTTTATGTGCAAAGGATCATGGAAGAATTTGTATTTGAACAGGTTTATGTATTATGAAAATTTCGTTGTCAACGGGCGAGCGAAGCGAGCGACAGTTTAGGGTTGTAGATGTTGTGGACCATTCTAGTGATGTGTGAATTAGAGACTGAAAGTAACAGCCTCAAAGGTGGTTCTGTTAGTGAGCATAAAAAAGTGGACTATTTTGAGCGGGCGAGCGAAGCGAGCAAACGGTACACGGGGTGTGAATGTGAATATTTGCCATAAGATCAGCTCGTGAATTAAGCCATACGCAACAGAGTCGCACACGGGTCTATAAACCGTTCTAATCGGGCAAGCGACGTGGTATATGACGAGAATATGTCAATACAGGACATTTTACATAATGAGAATTAGTCAGGATGTGTACATGGTTCTATAACCTTTTTTGCGGGCGAGCAAAGCGAGCGGGTTATTAGTGTTGTGAATCAGTCAAGACGTGAGTATGAAGCTGCAAAATTGATCACTATATATGGACACCCTTACCAAAAAATGAACATGCGGCGAGTGAGCATGTGAGCAAAAGAATTTAGGAGGGAGTATGGATTGCGACACCGCAGCATAGATTGACATTATATCTAAATCTTAACTACTATGAATCATGAGAATTGTGTCAATCTCAGTGATTGTCACTGAGTGCTTATCTATTTAATCTCAGAGATTCAATTGACAATGCTCGAGTGAGGTGTTCGTATTTCAGGTTCGCTTGTCCTTTAATACTTGGGAGATTATGCCGTTCCATAAGAACATTGACCAGATCTGTGTCTAGAGCCCGTAGTTGCTTACAGGCCGATGACCACTTGGGATTCAATCAGGTCTAGCCGAACGGTCTACCAAATCAAACAATATCTAAAAATACTAAAAACACAAATATATTTAAATACGTCTAAGATACGACAAAAAAAGAAATTAACACATCAATATTGTCCAAGATGTGCTCACCCCCTGAGAGTAATAATGTTCTACGTTATTTAAAAGTTGGGAACCCAGAAAAATATTCACAAACTACTACTGTAGTGTAGCAAAACACCATACCCTTCAGATGGGAGATAGATAGATCTGACTATGCTGGGCTCACCCCTGCGAGTAGTAATGTTCCACGTTATTTGAATGTTGGAACCCAGAAGGATATTCATAAACTACTACTGTAGTGTAGCAAAACACCATACCCTTCAGATGGGAGATAGATCTGACTATGCTGGGCTCACCCCTGCGAGTAGTAATGTTCCACGTTATTTGAATGTTGGAACCCAGAAGGATATTCATAAACTACTACTGTAGTGTAGCAAAACACCATACCCTTCAGATGGGAGATAGATCTGACTATGCTGGGCTCACCCCTGCGAGTAGTAATGTTCCACGTTATTTGAATGTTGGAACCCAGAAGGATATTCATAAACTACTACTGTAGTGTAGCAAAACACCATACCCTTCAGATGGGAGATAGATCTGACTATGCTGGGCTCACCCCCTGCGAGTAGTAATGTTCCACGTTATTTGAAAGTTGGAACCCAGAAGGATATTCATAAACTACTACTGTAGTTTAGCAAAACAACAACCATACTCTTCATATTGGAAGATAGATCTACCTTTGCTGGCCCAAATTTATTACAAAATCAAAGCAATTATCCGGAAAGAATTCTCTGCTAAATTCCCACTCTGAAAGTTAATAGTGACTCAGTTCACGCTCGAACACAACGGCAGCCAGTACTACTAGTCCTCCCACCATACTGATCAGACGAGACTGTATTCAAAGCTTGTGCATTAACGTAGTAGAATAGTGTCAATCACTGACTCCTTCCCCGCAATGCATGCAGCGACACTACTGTATGCCATCGCGGACACGGTCCACTTAGACCTTCCTGCACCAACGGAATGGAGTGATAATTTATAGTAGGTGTGTGTATTAACCTAATATAAATCGTATAGTTCAATATGATTCGTTCGGCTGTATACACGGATTTCCGATTATTCGATGTACTTTCCAATCACGTGTGGTTGTCTAGAGTAGCGGAGATTCATGAGATCCGCCACTTCATCCAACGCAGTGAGAGCCTTCACCAGGTCTTCACCTACAACAGATTTGAAGCCAAAAGAGTATAGCGATGTAATTAGTACATCATACTGTTAACCGAGCTGAGTGCTATGTGTAAGGACGTACACCCCACATATTTTCTTATAGCTGGTGCCAAGGGTTGCGGGTAATATGGAACACCAGAGATGCAACCCCTCGGTAACTACACTTCCGCCGTAGAGTATCAATAAGAATCGCCGAGAAGAACGGATTGAATTTGAATATCAATAGTATAATTGTTTCACTTAGGTCGATATAAGTCGTCGTGTTACATCATCCTGAGGGCTGCTGTAAGTAGAATATTGCAGAAGGGATGAAGTATGATATATATATATATATATATATATATATATATATATATATATAAATGTGACGTATATAGATCAGAATACTGACTCAATGAGGCAATTCAGAACAATCACACCCATGCCAGCCTTGTTGCTAGTACGGCTATGTCTTCACATATAGCTAAGCACTAAAGCAACCCATCACAGTAAATGCGGGGTTTTCACGTATATTGATTCTACAAATGTAGTAGAGGTCACATACGTGTATGAGACGACGACATGCAGAATCTCGCCCGACTGGTGATGATCGGAGTAGCTGGGAAACCCACCACCACCACACCAATCCCTCTGTGAAACATCTCACGACTAAATGCGCTGTTGACGGATGGCATGCAAAATGAACGTTTGTGTTATGGGTTATTGCCATAAGAGAGTGTAAATGATAGATGGGATATTGTATAAGAGAGCGTATGTGCTAGATATTATTGTATAAGAGATTACGTACGTGTTGAGATGTGTTATTGTATCCTCTGTAATACTTGTACAATGCCGGGCCAGCTTTGAAGTGAAGTAGGAGGTAAAAAATCAATTCCTACGCTTCAAGAAAGTGTGAAGACGCGTGTGTTTAGCCAGACATGGGCCGGAACAAAAGCGTTTTCTTGCGCTTTAAATTCACGCGTGGTTTAAACGAGACGATAAGAGTGAGTGTCACTGCAGTCCCCGGACGACGGTCACATAAATGTTAACGTGATCATTGCAGAAATAAATGAATATATACAAGCAAGGTATAGCCCGGAAACAAAGCCCATTTGAGTGAACAATTGCACAGAAAGCGCAATTAAGGCTATAATAGCTCAGTTCCTGCTTGCTTGGGCTATAGTATGTTATAGCCCGTACAAGGCCCATACTACCTACCAAGCTCACTAATGACACTTGCGCAATAGTAGAAGTTGGACATCAACACCACCGATCAACAAGATACACGACTAAACGAAACTACCACACTATCTCTGTATGGTAATGAGCTTTATCCACATCACATGCGCAGCTTCGTTAGACATGGAAAAACAAATAAACAAACAAACAGTTGCCCGGTATAAAGCAGAGACACAGACGGACAGGCAAGAGAATACCAGCCATTCTACCGAAAAGGCACCAAGGCTATGCCCGAAGCAGACCAGGCGGGGGTGAATCCGCAAATATACAGGGCAAAATCAGGGGGAAAAGGGGAATACATAACAAATAAAGTCTGCAGCAAAGTAGTAGAAATACATAACTTACGCGATCTTAGCAGGATAGTACAGAAGCACCGGGATGACAGGTGAATCATCGCTGCCGTAAACAATCAGTCCCATCTCTAGGCACTGTGGGTGGAGTGGGTGGAGTGAGGGCATGGTTGAGCCAGGCGTGAGATAACAACCAATAAGAGTTCATTAAACTTTCTGACAGCCAATGAGAGTTCATTTAACACTCAGATAGCCCATGGGAGTTCATAAAACATTCAGACAGCCAATGAGAGTTCATAAAACATTCAGACAGCCAATGAGAGTTCATAAAACATTCAGATAGAACTAGGTGTGAGCATAGCTGAACACAGTGAGAACGAACGGGCTGACAATAACTGGATAAGGCCTGGGCAAACAATCTACTAAGGGTTCACAGAACTACTTGGTATAATACCGCCACGCACCGCGGATCAAGTACTAGGGCTGTGATTATATGATGGATTGTGCAAACGATTGGAGGATAGGTGGAGCCACCGTATATATATACACACACACACACACACACACATATATATATATATATATATATATATATATATATATATATATATATATATATATATATATATATAAATGCAGACTGCAGATTAATCAGGTGCAGTGTGGAATAGTCAACTTCAGAGGGTCGCGTCGACACTACTCTAAGAACCTTTCAGGCGAGGCCTGACAGCTGCTACTGCATGATAAAGTGTGCTTGAATGACAAAGCGTGCTTGCATTTTAAGTGTGCCGATGTTCCTGGTTGCTCCATACCTTTTGCCGGAAGTAGCGGGTGTTGTCCTGGATTTGCTTAATCTTGTCTACACCCTGAGTGCCGCCGATCTGTCCGTCAATCAACTTCAGCGACGACACTATCTGGCCTACAATAGGCGGAGATACAGAAGTGGCGTACATGGTGCTGTGGATCTTCAGTCGTAACTCATCCATGAGAACCTATTAACAAAGACAAACAGATGGTTACAACAGAAACGCAATGGCTTCAAAACGTTGTATAATTATATATTGACACGCACACTATAACAAAGTGATAGGCGGATATATATATATATATATATATACATATACATGCATATACATACATATACAGACAGAAGTTGGAACGATCAGATATATGGAGCCACGTGTGTGAATCTACTGGAACATATCCTGAGGAGTAGAAACTCCCAAGCGCTGACAGTGTGTTAAACAATACGTCTCATAGTCGTTCTTCATAGCAACTCATCTATTACCATCATATGCGCAGATTTCTAAAAATAAAAATAAAAATGCAGTGCCTGACGACAGACCCTGTGTGCGGAGCGGATATATCTACTGTAGATAAATCTATATCTATATCTTTATCTATAGATATAGATGGACTACAGTCACAACCAATAGACATCAGTCAATCTCCAAAGGTTCATACTACTATGGCTTGCAGATCATTGGTATCCCCTTACACCCGTCCCTTACCACACCACATGCACAGTACAGCTACCTTGTCACCAGCGACTAAACCCACACCACTACATGCACAGTACAGCCACCTTGTCACCAGCGACTATACCCACACCACTACATGCACAGTACAGCTACCTTGTCACCAGCGACTATACCCACACCACTACATATACAGTACAGCTACCTTATCCCCAGCGACTATACCCACACCACTACATACACAGTACAGCTACCTTGTCTCCAGCGACGTAGCCACCGGCAGCTAAAATGATTTGGTGAATGTGCCCATCATGATGTCAATGTCATCTGGGGACACACCCCAGTACTCACACACTCCTACACAGAGCAGAGGAGAAGTAACGGAGGAGAGACAAGTTAACAGTGAAGGAGAGGGAAGTTAACAGAGCAGAGGAGTTGCAACAGAGAAGAAAAGATTGACCCAAGTCATACGTCAAAGTGCTGTGCATGTAACCTATGTAGTTTGATGATTTCGATGTCCGAGGGGTCATGGAGTGGCTTTAGACTGTAGCAGACACCTTCGACTCTGTGACTAGACAGGGCAGCCAGACCCAGTAGCACCAGTCACGGTGTTGGGCCGTTGTAGCCAAAGAGATCGAATACGTTATATATTAAATACGTATCAAAAACGCGACAGGCGAGGCAACCTCACAGGCGCATTTCCACACACTCAAATATTAGGTAGAGGATTAGAAACACCAAACGAGCACAGGGGATGGACAGTAGCATACCTCGACCGGTTCTTCCCATAGCACCGATACTGTGGGCCTCGTCCAGATATACATACGCCTGCAGAACGGGGTCAATGGGTGGACAGGTAGGTAAATACATGTGTGCATAGGAATGAATGAAGAAACGTGTATGTGCGTAATAACGCCTGACCTGGGTATACGGACAAGACAGGTCATGGGTTAACACATAACCTAAAACAAAAACAAAACAGACATCTGTGTGGACACTCGCGGCCAATTACTAAGGAAAAGGTCACCAAAAATATGCTACAACATACCAATACGCGCGCAGGCAGCCTATTATTGGACCATCTTTCTGGCATGTCTGAGAGCGCCGCTGATCCAATGTGGGCACAGACACACACACACACACAGACACACACACACACATATATATATGCAGATCCAACTCCAAAGGGACTGAGTAGGGTTTCTCGACTCGAGTTCAGAAGAGATCGTGTGGTGTATCCATTGAATGTGATGAACAAGACGACTATACAATGCATATCCGTTAAACATGAATGAAGTAACAGATCAACAGCTTAACAGTATCGTGCCGATACAGAAATGTCAGTTCATACAGGTTTATGTAGAAAATTAGACGTACAATGATGATAAGAATAAATAAATAAATATAATAATAATAATAATATATATATGAACACACGCACACACATTTTTATATGTGTACACATGCATATTATAAAAGGAATTGAAACATAAATGTAAAAATACATATACATATACATATAAATATGAATATACATATATATATATACACACATACACACATATATATATATATATATATATATTTATATAGATACAGATATGTATGTATTTAATATAGACATACATAAATACATCGATAATAATTGATCTAAGCTGGCATACTTTGTATTTCTTCTTGAGGCGCACGATCTCTCGTAGATTGACTATGGCCCCTTCCATGCTATAAATACCTTCACATAGAATGAGTATCTTCTTCCACGGCCTGTTTTGAAAAAATAAAAATAAAATGAAATAAGTTCAAAAGCCTCTGTTGGGCGCCTACAGTTTCATATGTTTAGTACTTACCATTGCATGTGCTATAAACGTTAAAAAAATAAATAAATAAAAAATTAAACTAACAGAGTCACAGATGAATGCGTTCTCTACGAGGTCGGGACCGATTAAACGTTGGGTCAACTAGGAACACTTGTGCAATCAGTTGGTATGAATATATAGTTACACATGTACTATATGTGTTGTTAGTATGTATATAAAATGACATGTATTATATGTGTTGTTAGTACGTATGTATAGATACACATGTATCATATGTGTTGTTAGTATGCATATATATTTACACATGTATCATATGTGTTAATAGTGTGCATATATAGTTATGTGTTGTTAGTATGCATATGTAGTTACACATGTATCATATGTGCTGTTAGTATGGGTATATAGTTACACATGTACAATATGTGAGTATATAGTTACACATGTACCATATGTGTTGTTAGTATGCATATATAGTTACACGTTTATTATGTGTTGTTAGTATGTATATATATATACACATATACCATAGGTGTTGTTAGTATGCATATATGGTTTACACATATCATATGTGTTGCTAGTATATATATATATAGATACACATGTATATATATGTGCTGTTTGGTATGTATATATAGCTACACATGTATCATATGTGTTGTTGGTATGTATATAGAGTTACACATGTATCATATGTGTTGATAGTATGTATATATAGCTACACATGCATCATATATCTTGCTAGTATGTATATATAGTTAAACATGTATCCCATGTGCATCTTAAGATACCTGTGTGTTCTGGGTTGTCCGTCCACTACGGCTCGTTTTAACAGGAATTCCAAGTTCTCCATATTGTTGTGTTTGAAAACTTGAATCTTCGCGCCGGACATGCGCGCTCCAAGCACCAACGAGGCATGGTTCAGGGCATCACTCAATATGAGACAACCCTAAACCCAACGCAAGATGTCTGTGTGTTAGTACACACAGAAACAAGCACCAACGAGGCATGGTTCATAGATCACTTGATATGAGACAACTCTAGACCCAACGCAAGAAGGTGTCGGTGTGTTAGTACCACAGAAACAAGCACCAACGAGGCGTGGTTCATAGATCACTTAATTAGACAACCCTAAACCCAATACAAGAAGGATCGCTAAAGCGCTGATTTCCAACTACGTGTTCTTCGTTGTTTGTGCCCACCTTGTCCATCAAACTAGGAATAGTAGTCGAGTTTGTGGCAAATCCCATTCCGATGACAATTGCAGCCTCCTTACCCACAAAATCTGCCACCAGTCTTTCACATTCGACGAAGGCTGTAGGTAGCATGCAAGGCATGGGGTGTGTAATAGTATGAGGAAATGCAAATCATGTGTGTATGGTGAGTGTAATAGTATGAGGGAATGCACATCATTTGAGATACGTGAGTGCAGGAAGCTACTAAGAATATCATGCAAACCGGTCAATGAGGCTTGCAACTCCACATCATACTTGTGAGTGTGGGATGCATCTGTGCACGCACGCATGCACGCGAGATGAGTTCGAGAGATATTTGATATTTGCATATATATATACATATATATATATATATATATATATATAAATATAAATATATATGTATATGATTATGTGCATGGTCTGATATCACCAACAAATATAGCAATCATGAGGAGAACAGGCGGCAAGTACGAAAGGTATGCCACAGTCTCCACGACTCTCCGGTGAAATCGGATGTGGAAGATTAATTGAATGCACGTACTCATTTCCTCCAGGGGTTCAGGGGTTTACAAAACCCCAAAACCCTAAAAATATTAGCCAAGAAGTGATACGTACACCCTTACAGTTCACGAGCATACACAAGCACATACGATCTGCATGCGCAGGTGCCCAGAGATAGGTTCATCCGTATGTGTTAGAGTACTACTTCGTCTACTAAAGCTATACCCGCAAACACAGCAGGGCTTCACAGGCCAATTGTCGCGCTTTGACAGACACTTTTACATATATATATATATATATATTATAATAATAGAATCACACGAAGTCAAAGTGTATGCCGCACATAAACGTTTTGGTCAAACCTAAACAATGCACGGCACCAGCAGACAAAACGCATGCACACACAAAACCCTGATACATCCATGTGGACGTGTATATACAGATTAACAAGCAAGTACAAACACCAATCACCTACACGCCTACATAAACACTCCTGACACACGCACATATGTCCACGCGTACACACACGTGCACGTGACCATACCATCGTTCGTGCCCAATTCCATGGCAGGGCTAGCGGAAGCAACTCCGTACTTGTGGAGGTGATCAACGGCCTCTTCGGCACACACGCCGGTGTTGTTTGCAAAACCTAGGTAGTTGTACGACCCCAGATTCATTACCCGATGAACCTCACCAGTGGTCCTGTGGATGGGTGATATAGTCAGTTGAAGTGCGGATGATGCGTGCCTGCATGTTATGTGCTTTGTACATGAAGAAGATGCTACACATGGGATGATACCACTTGTGGTTGTTCCTGTAAATGAGAGTGATAATAAGTTGAAGTGAAGATCATAGTAAACAGATGAACAACGCAGTAGACAATTCATTACAGATCGTAGGCAACATCAGGAAGTGTTCTATACCTAGTAATACAGATAGGTGATCCATGGACTACACCTGATCTGCTGGCTCTTGAGTGCATATGCATACACACTCGCCCAGCCTACGGCCGCTCAGTGTTCACACGCACACACAGACAGAAACAGAGACTCGGGAACTACCTACAGCTCCAATGGTTCTCAATAATCGATACTCACAGGTGATTGGGGATGTCCACACTTCAAATATATATATATATATATATATATATATATATATATATATATATATACATACGTGCACACAAACGATATAAAATAAACACACTAAAACATTCACAAATAGTCATGACATTAGAAAGTAACATCCTCAAAGATGAGCTCACGAACGCTTGTCAAGCCATCCGCTAGGTGCATGAAGCGCTTCAGGCGCCACACATGTACACAGGCACGCATCGGTCCAGTTAAACATGCATGTACTTGAATACAAAGTAAACGTACCTCCGGAATCTGCCGACACCACCCACATACACAC